>CM042397.1:20137888-20202888 GCA_023634145.1 Thymallus thymallus | reverse complement strand
CTTGAGGTGGCCTTATCTTTTATTAAAGAGTAGAGTAACAATGGAAATACAGATGATCATTTAAATTTGTCCCTTTTAAAACCCAAGTCAAATTACATCAGTGACCACCGGAGCCAAAAAGCCTCGAACAGACAGCTTTCCCTAGAGCTCCTGGACTTACAAAAGTTGTGGAAGACATTTCTGTGGTTTGATCACAAAAGTATAATTCTCTTTATTATATGTGTCTAAATTTAAATGGAAGGATACCGAAATGGTTGAAAAGAAAAGTGAAATGTGTCTAAACTGAGTGTGTGGCTTCAGTGTATTGTCATCCAGGTCTCTCTCTCTCACAGTAAGACAGCATTTAACAATCTTTTAAATAACAATCAACAGGTTAAATTTGAAGGTATTAAATACTATTCAACATTGTCTTTTCTTTTCTTAATGCTTAATTTTTACTTAACAAAGTCCCAGCAGTAACAGCCTGTCCTCTAATTCCTTCCGGCAGCCAAGGATATTATTGCATTGAGTAAACACTCTCAAGTCATCCATATTGGTAGCTACTTCATTTGTTTTTGCCTAAACCAAAGGTATAATCCATCAGCCTGAAGGTATGGAGGGGGAGGGGCTTGAGGCTCAGACCTCAGACTCCAGACTGGATACCCTGCCCCAGGGCTTTGGCACATAGGGACTGTTAACTCTTCTGGCCACCAGGACCTGCCTCCGATCCCTGCTCCCAGACCCGGGCAGGGGGGGCTCCTCCCGCGACCGCCCCACCGCGCCTTCGTAGCCCCCAAACATATTGTTCTGGTACACCCCCTGCCGGTCCCCCATACGGGGCACCAGGGCATTGTTGTCAGGGCAGTGGCTTGCACAGGGGAACAGGTGGCACATGTCCTTGTCGTAGAACTGCCCAGGCCCCTGGGGCAGCGGCCCCATGTATACAGGCAGGTCTGTGTACGAGTTCAGGTAGGTGGAGTAGTGTCTGTGCACCACGGTGGAGGAGGAGCGCCGCAGAGCGGCTGCGTTCTGCAGGATAGCCTCCCTGTAGGATGGCAGCCGGGTGGACTGGGAGCACTTGAGCTTCTGCTGCCTGTAGGGGTAGGAACGCATATGGGCCGGGTCTAGGTAGGCAGGCTCAGCGGTCAGGGGGTAGCACAGGTTGTTCCCCTGGCTGCCGTACAGCTTGTGGGGCTTGGGGTTGGCCACCACTACGCGGGGGAACAGGTCGGGCATAGTGGAGGTGGAGGGCTTCTCGTCCAGCTGGCGGATCCTGTCACTGCTCCAGGTGGCCTTGAGAAAAGAGGCCCGACGATTGGCCTTGTCCTTCCCCAGCAGGGGCACATCCTCCATTTCAGGCTCCAGGTAGGGCTTCATGCAGGAGTTACAGCTGCCGCTGCCGCTGGGGTAGTGGCCCCCCATGCAGGCCATGGTTGATGCAGAAGGGGCGTGGTTGTTCAGGAGGTGGTTGGCCCTCAGCTCAGCCAGACAGGAGGTGGGCTCATCGTAGTTGTTCCTACCCCTGGTGTCTTGGGCCTCAGAAAACACGTAGCTGTGGGACCTCTTCTTCCTGCCCATGTGGTCAGGGGGGTAGCTGAACTTCCGTCCCAGAGGCCCCTTGTGGTGTTCCACGTAGATGTCAGGCACCTGGAACTCTCTGTAGGGGACAAACGGGGAGGTGGGGTGCCGGGGCTGGCTCTCCACATATAGCCTGCTGCTGTGGTGGGGGTGGAGATTGTGGGTGGAGGTGCTGGGGGGTGCAGGGTCCCTCATGGCGATGTGGGGGCTGCTGAGGCTGGAGATGGGTAGGGTCCTCTCGTAGAAGTGGTGGCTGCCGCGGGCCGGCAGGGTGTAACGGAGCGGGGTAGGACGCGGCACCACCCTGGATTTGTCCAGCAGGGGCTGGGTGGTGCTGTCCGTGTAGTGGATGGGGAAGGTGGGCGCGAGCGCCCTCTGGGGGTAGGGCGTGTGGTTGTCCGTGATGCTGGAGATGTAGGGTAGGCGGCTGTGGCCCATGTCTATAGTGGTTGCTACCCGGGGCGGCAGGCCAACCCGCACATTGTCGGCTCCACGCCGGCTCCAGTTCTCTATGGTCTTGGTGGCATTGTCCAGGGAGTTCTCCACTCTGGTTGAGGACACGATGTCCTTCGCTGTCTGCAGCATCTTCAGCATGTTGGCCTGGGTGTAGTTGGTGGTGACGTCAGGGTTCTGCAGGTTCCCATTGCGGTCAGAGTCCTCCACGCCGTTGAAGCAGCTGTAGATTCCCTGCAGAGACATCGGGAAGGAGGAGGAGATTAGCATCCATCAGCCTTATCAGGTTTGGGAACAGATCCACATTTCTCACCCTACACGTAGTTTGACAAGATGAAATCCCACAGGTGTTAATTATCTTTGGCCACTGTTTCTAATCATGACTTCATTGCTTGTGTTGATGTTGATGATTCACTTTGAGCAAATATAATTTCTATTAACCTGTCTGACCAATGAAGTGAAGACAATTACACAGAGAAGTGTGGAAGCAAAATTAGATTCAGGATTGTCCAAAATAGTTTATTGACAATTTGTTTTGTTTTGAAAGCTTGTATGCATTCAGGTCGGTGTTAAACACAAAAAAAAACAGTTCAAGATAGTAAATGAATAGGCAGCAGCTGACCAACCACTTGCTAAATTAGTTTCCTAATTTTTATTCAGCCTGCTTTATTTTACTTTCAAATTGGGTCTCAGTCTAGAATGCTTGATCTCACCTCACCACTGTCAACACTGAGATGGATTGTTAATGGGCCAATTTAAATTCAGTTTCAGACGGATCACGACCGTAACAATATTGCACAGTCTCCAAGTCCTTTTATGGCTTTTTACTCATTTTTATTTTAGTATCATTTTTATTTTAGTGCCCTTGAAATATCCTGATCATGTACAGCTTTGACTTAGTGCATTAACAATATTTCCCAAGCATTACTGTGAGGCACAAATCAAAGAAAGACAGAACTTTATGGTCAGCAAGTAGAAAATAATTTCTGCTGTGTTCGTGAAAAGAGAAACAACACATTTTATGGTTTCTTAGACTTTGCAAAATAATGCTGTTGTTGCTGCTTGCACTAAATTGATGCTATGCTTACACTGTATGTCATTTCTTTATGGAATTCATTACTATAAAAAACTATTTTGTAGCTTAGATTAACAGATGAACTTTCCCATAGTGAGTGGACCACATTTTCTCTGCAGAACCCAAGGCCTTCGCAATCTAAGACATACCTCAGTGTGTACATCCCTATACATTAGGCCTATGTACCCTTTCCACCCCTGTCCCTCGGAAGAAGGGTCAGCCACACCTACCCTGCTGATGGCGAGCAGAAAGTCGAGGCGTTCAGACTTGCGTACTGAGTGTCTCAGCTTCCAGTAGAGCAGATGTTCCCAACTGAACACCAGGAGGCTGAGCCCCATGGCCACCAGCAGCATGTAGAAGACGCCTGCCATGTTGTCTATGTCCAGCTTACTGCTCATCACCTCCTTCTTCTCATTACGACAGATCCCTGTGAGCCACACCGTCTGCAGCTTCTGTGTGTCACCTGCAGCGAGAGGGGAAGAACAGAACACTCTTGCGGCGGTTGTTGTCATTGTGTGTCAATGCCAATCTCACACCCTCGTCACTCCCCTCGACACACCCTGACTCAGGATTTTACACTTGTTGTTCCCTGGATCACAGTCAAAACTCTATGTTACAGTACCTCTGAGTGATCCATGGTGCAATGTATGCCAGTATTTTCATTGAGGTTTCGTTTTTTCTAATCTCGAGGCTCTATCTCCTAGCCTGCTTGTGTGAGGGAAGCATTTTTTACCATTAATGGGGAGTTCAGTTTAGCAAATGGGATCATTTGGGAGTATTTGGGACCTAAAAGGACAGCTAAGATTTGCAGTTATCCGCCCCTCCCACTCCAGACAGGGTTAATACTAACAAGAATTTGGCGCAGCCCTGAGTGGTCGCCTGTCAAGCAGCTCCCGTTGTCCGTGCATTAATTGTTTTTATTGTATTTGTTTTTATTTTTTTCGTCTCTTTTCTTAGTTTTGTTTGTTTGTTACAGTTGAACTTTAATAGTTCAAGATCATGGATTTTCTCGTAGCTGAACGTCGACAGGAGTCGTCAACTATTATTATTTACAACAGAGCCCAGCTCCTGGATTTAGCACACGCAGCGATGCTGCACCCCAGGGAAAAGTTTGATATTCCGGACGAGTTGAAAAGGCGACGGCGTGGACGCAGGGCAGGATTGAAGTGTAAGGCAAAGCGGAGGAAATACAAGCCGGCTATACCGTCTATTATTATGGGCAACGTGAGGTCACTACATAACAAGATGGATGAGCTTGAGGCTCTTGTCCGTGGACAAAGGGATTATAGGGAAACAAGCCTAATGTTTTTCACGGAGACTTGGCTGAACGATAAAATCCCCATAGAGAACGTCACTATCGACGGTTTCCAGACCATCAGAGCGGACAGGGATCGCGTCTCTTCCGGTAAGAGAACTATTAGCCGTTAGCCTGAGACCCTACTATTTGCCGAGGGAATTCACGGCGGTTATTGTTTACATCCCGCCTTCCGCGGACGCAAACACAGCATGTGACGTCATCCACTCTGTTATCGCGAGGCTACAGACAGTGCATCCCAGTGCTTTCTTTGCCATTTCGGGGGATTTTAACCATGCATCTCTCTCTTCAACGCTGCCCAGGTTCAAATAGTTTGTGAAGTGCCCAACCAGGAATAATAAAACTCTGGACTTGTTATATGCTAATGTGAAGGACACATAAAACTCCACTGCACTCCCTCCCCTCGGTAGATCGGATCACAACCTTGTCCACCTCATTCCACACTACAGGCCTTTGGTCCAACAGCAGCCTGCGACCACCAGGACCATTAGGAGATGGTCCCCGGAGGCGAATGAGGCCCTACAGGACTGCTTTGAAACAACAGACTGGGATGTGCTCTGTGAGGCTCATGGGGAGGACATTGATGGACTTACTGACTGCATAACGGACTATATTAATTTTTGTGTAGACAACACTGTACCCACCAGGAAGGTACGCTGTTTTCCAAACAATAAACCCTGGGTCACCAGCGACCTGAAGGCCCTGCTGAATGAGAAGAAGAGGGTCTTCAAGGAGGGGGACAGGGACAAATTGAAATGCGTCCAGAGGGAGCTGAAGTTGCGGATTGCTGAGGGGAAGAGAGGGTATAAGGAGAAGATGGAGGACAAGCTGAGGCTGAGCCAGGTGAGAGAGGTGTGGAAGGGTATGAGAAATATCACTGGCTTCAAAAAGTCAAACAGTGGGCAGACGGAGGGGACCCAGGACAGAGACAATTTTTTAACAGGTTTGATACTGGCCCTGTCCACCTCCCTTCCAGCTCCCCAGGCCACACACCCTCATGGCTGTCCCACCCCCACTTTGCCCACAACACCTCTGCTGAGACAATCAGTGACCCTTCCTCCACCCCTGCTCCCCCTGGACTGATCCTCAACACCCCCCTTCCCCCCACCTCCCCACCGGGGCTGACTTTCACCACCAACCAAGTGAAGAGAGAGCTGGAGAGACTACATCAGTGGAAAGCGACGGGCCCTAATGGCATCAGCCCAAGGGTGCTTAGGTCTGTGCTGACCAACTGTGTGGAATACTCCAGCGTCTCTTCAACCTTAGTCTGAGCCTAGAAAGGGTCCCTGTGCTGTGGAAAACATCCTGCCTCGTCCCAGTGCCCAAGAAGGCACACCCCACTGTCCTGAATGACTTCAGACCTGTCGCGCTAACATCACACATCATGAAGACCCTGGAAAGGTTAGTCCTCGCTCACCTCAGACCCCTGGTGTGTACATCACTGGACCCCCTGCAGTTTGCATACCAGCGCAACATCGGGTGGATGATGCAATCATCTACCTTCTGCAGAGGGCTTACTCTCACCTGGACAACGCAGATTGCACTGTGAGGGTTATGTTTGTTGACTTCTCCAGTGCCTTCAATACCATTCAGCCCCTGCTACTGGGTGAGAAGATGAGGAGGATGGAAGTGGAAGCACTCTTAGTCTACTGGGTCACGGACTACCTGACCGGTAGGCCACAATTTGTGCGACTACAGAGCTGTGTGTCAGAACTGGCAGTGAGCAACACAGGGCCCCCCCAGGGAACGGTCCTGTCCCCCTTCCTGTTCACCCTCTACACCTCAGACTTCAGATATAACTCTGAAACATGCCACCTACAGAAGGTCTCGGATGACTCCGCAATTGTAGGGTGCATCAGGGGTGGGCAGGAAGAGGAGTACAGGAGCACAATCAGTGACTTTGTGTTGTGGTGTGAGCAGAACCACCTTCAGCTCAACATCAGCAAAACAAAGGAGATGGTGGTGGACTTCAGGAGAACCAAGGCCCAACTGACTGCAGTCCCTATACAGGGGATGGATGTGGAAATGGTTGGGTCATACAAGTTCCTGGGAGTCCATTTGGTCAACAGGCTGGAATGGGCTGGTAACACCGGGGCCCTGTACAAAAAGGGTCAGAGCCGACTCTACTTTCTGAGGAGGCTCAGGTCCTTCAACGTGTGCAGCAAACTACTGCATACCTTCTACCAGTCTGTGGTGTGCTGGGGAGCCAACATTAAAGCCGGTGATGCTTCTCGGGTAAATAAGCTGATCAGGAAGGCTAGCTCTGTCCTGGGGATGAGCCTTGACACTCTAGAGGAGGTGGCTTAGAGACGGATCCTGGCCAAACTGCTGGCCATCATGGACAACGTCACACACTCTCTGCAAGCCATGGTTATGACGCAGAGGAGCACCTTCAGTCACAGACTGATCCCACCATGGTGTGCCAGAGAGCGCTACAGGAGGTCCTTCCTGCCGGCGGCTATTCGACTATATAATGCCTCACCGGGGTGCCGTGCCGTCGGCAACATAGATCTGGAACTGTTGGGGTGCTAGGACCTAGTTTAACAATTATGCATCCATCCGTGAGTAACTCTGGTCCGTAATCACTCATTCACTCAGGACCTATTTATTCATGCAGGTCTGTATATACATACTCATGTACAGTTGTTATATCATATCACGTGCAATATTGCAAGTAATTCTTGGACCCAACACATGTAGTCATTCACTCAGGAATGCATATTAGTATCCTGTCAGTTGCACCTTTTCTCATTGCTTTTAGTATATACAGTGGGGAGAACAAGTATTTGATACACTGCCGATTTTGCAGGTTTTCCCACTTACAAAGCATGTAGAAGTCTGTAATTTTTATCATAGGTACTCTTCAACTGTGAGTGACGGAATCTAAAACAAAAATCCAGAAAATCACATTGTATGATTTTTAAGTAATTAATTTGCATTTTATTGCATGACATAAGTATTTGATACATCAGAAAAGCAGAACTTAATATTTGGTACAGAAACCTTTGTTTGCAATTACAGAGATCATACATTTCCTGTAGTTCTTGACCAGGTTTGCACACACTGCAGCAGGGATTTTGGCCCACTCCTCCATACAGATCCTTCAGGTTTCGGGGCTGTCGCTGGGCAATACGGACTTTCAGCTCCCTCCAAAGATTTTCTATTGGGATCAGGTCTGGAGACTGGCTAGGCCACTCCAGGACCTTGAGATGCTTCTTACGGAGCCACTCCTTAGTTGCCCTGGCTATGTGTTTCGGGTCGTTGTCATGCTGGAAGACCCAGCCACGACCCATGTTGGCCAAGATCTCGGGATACATGGCCCCATCCATCCTCCCCTCAATACGGTGCAGTCGTCCTGTCCCCTTTGCAGAAAAGCATCCCCAAAGAATGATGTTTCCACCTCCATGCTTCACGGTTGGGATGGTGTTCTTGGGGTTGTACTCATCCTTCTTATTCCTCCAAACACGGCGAGTGGAGTTTAGACCAAAAAGCTCAATTTTTGTCTCATCAGACCACATGACCTTCTCCCATTCCTCCTCTGGATCATCCAGATTGTCATTGGCAAACTTCAGACGGGCCTGGACATGCGCTGGCTTGAGCAGGGGGACCTTGCGTGCGCTGCAGGATTTTAATCCATGACGGCGTAGTGTGTTACTAATGGTTTTCTTTGAGACTGTGGTCCCAACTCTCTTCAGGTCATTGACCAGGTCCTGCCGTGTAGTTCTGGGCTGATCCCTCACCTTCCTCATGATCATTGATACCCCACGAGGTGAGATCTTGCATGGTGCCCCAGATCAAGAGAGATTGACCGTCATCTTGAACTTCTTCCATTTTCTAATAATTGCGCCAACAGTTGTTGCCTTCTTACCAAGCTGCTTGCCTATTGTCCTGTAGCCCATCCCAGCCTTGTGCAGGTCTACAATTTTATCCCTGATGTCCTTACACAGCTCTCTGGTCTTGGCCATTGTGGAGAGGTTGGAGTCTGTTTGATTGAGTGTGTGGACAGGTGTCTTTAACACAGGTAACGAGTTCAAACAGGTGCAGTTAATACAGGTAATGAGTGGAGAACAGGAGGGCTTCTTAAAGAAAAACTAACAGGTCTGTGAGAGCCGGAATTCTTACTGGTTGGTAGGTGATCAAATACTTATGTCATGCAATAAAATGGAAATTAATTATTTAAAAATCATACAATGTGATTTTCTGGATTTTTGCAAAATCGGCAGTGTATCAAATACTTGTTCTCCCCACTGTAGAATGTGCAATACGTGCAGTTATCTGTAATTCAACCCTGCGCACTAAAGACTGTATTTTAAGGGAATTACTATTATTACCCCAAATTATATCATACACACATTTAGCTATTTAAGTTTATCTTCCTGTCATTTACCTGTACAGTTTATGTAACCATGCAAGTATTCACTTACCTGCAAATATAACTGTATATTTACCTGTACAGCTAATTTAACCAGGCAAAATATTCACTTACCTGTTCATTTGACCAGTCTGTCTATTAAGTAAACTATTATTACCCTCGCTCATATCATATGCATTTTTATCTACTGAAGTATTTCTCTGCCATCGACCATATATTATAGTTAACCATCCAACATCCACCAATGTATAGTGTACATATTCAGCCAACCACCCATACTATGAAATGTCTTTTTATAGCTTTTTTTGCACTCCAGATACAGCGGGTGAAATAAGTATTGAACACGTCACCATGTTTCTCAGTAAATATATTTCCAAAGGTGCTATTGACATGAAAGTTTCACCAGATGTTGGTAACAACCCAAGTAATCCATACATACAAAGAAACCAAAACAAATAAGTTCAGAAATTAAGTTGTGTAATAATGTGAAATGACACAGTGAAAAGTATTGAACACATGAAGAAAGGGAGGTTCAAAAAGGCATGGAAAGCCAAGACAATAGCTGAAAACTATCAGTAATTAAAAAGCAATCCAGCCCCCTGTCAGTGCAAATTAATATCAGCTGATTCAGTCCCAACTGATGGCCTACAAAAAGGTCTCATTGCCAAGGTGTCACACAAGACACATCTCATGATGGGTAAAAGCAAAGAGCTGTCTCAAGACATTCGCAACCTAATTGTTGCAAAACATAATGATGGCATTGGTTATAGGCGCATTTCTAAGCTTCTGAACGTTCCAGTGAGCACTGTTGGGGCCATAATACGGAAGTGGAAAGACAAACATTTCACCATATATTTGCCTTAATTAACTTAACTTAATTTCTGAACTTATTTGTTTTGGTTTCTTTGTATGTATGGATTACTTGGGTTGTTACCAACATCTGGTGAAAATGTCATGTCAATAGCACCTTTGGAAATATATTTACTGAGAAAAATGGTGATGTGTTCAATACTTATTTCACCCGCTGTATCTTGTATTTCTATTCTTTTTCATACTGCCGCTCTATGTATCATGTACCGTGTATCTGTCTTTTGTGTACTTTCGTTGTGGCAGTATGCACCTGCCCTGTGTTTTGTTGTAGCTGCTTGACAAAGAAATTTCCACCTTGGGGATCAATAAAGTATCTATCTATCTATCTATCTATCTATCTATCTATCTATCTATCTATCTATCTATCTATCTATCTATCTATCTATCTATCTATCTATCTATCTATCTATCTATCTATCTATCTATCTATCTATCTATCTATCTATCTATCTATCTATAATAATTTACCATCAGCTAGGAATTGGAGCAGGGCCAGGTCTATGGGACGTTTCCATCGGGACTCCTTCTGCAAGGCGATGCCGTAGCCAGTGGTGGCAAAGACCTTCCCACTGCCGATGGTCACCAGCTTACAGCCCTCGTCTTTACCCGCCATGTAGTTCAGCACAGCAGCGTCGTAGATGAAGGCATCCAGTTTCCTATAGATGACAAGAATAGGGATTTATCTTGTGGGAAAAAGCAATGATAGCCAAATGTATTTTGAATTACTATTTAATTACCATGTAATAACTTATCTAATGAATTATAATTTCATCAAACACAAAATATTTGCTTAGACATTTTACAATATATTACACTGTCTGTTTTCTGCTACTGACAGTGTATAATTAATATGTACAGAGTGTCACCCTGATTTGAGGCTGTTGAGGGCGTCCACCACACCCTTCTGGTTGTATTTGACCATGTGGGCGTGCATCTCAGGGTAGTTGCTCCGGATATTCCTCTCTGTGCTTCCGTTTGGGACCGTACCAAAACGAAACGGTGGATACTGCTCCTGTGGCTTCTGGAACTGTTTGGGAAATGTAAAAGGTTGAATTATAAATGCAATGGCAAGAAAACATTTTGGACAGGATATCCAACATGTCTTGGAAGAATACAGGCACTATTCATTCTTTCATAAAACATTTTTATATTAAATACATTGAGTAATAACATTTTATTTATTTTTCTTCTACCCTCTTCTAAGATCTGATGTCTCAACCCTTTCTATACCCTTTCTATACACTCCAAAATGGTTCTTCGGCTGTCTCCATAGGAGAACCCTTTTTGTTCCAGGTAGAACCCTTTTTGGTTACAGATATAACCCTTTTTGGTTACAGGTAGAATAACTATTTTGGGTTCCATGTAGAACCCTTTGTGGAAAGGGTTCTACATGGAACTCAAATGGGTTCTACCTGGAACTAAAAGGGTTCTTCAAAGGGTTCTTCTATGGGGACAGCCGAAGAACCCTTTTAGGTTGAGGATAGCACTGTTTTGTATGATGTGCCAAGCAAACCCAGAGCCGTGAATATAAACCTCAAAGGAACTAACACAATGACACTGATCACCTTGTCCTTGACCACTGTCTCTTTGATATCTGCCTGTACCCTCAAGTGCTGTTCACTCAATTAACTGGTCAGCTAAGGTTACCCTCTCCATAATTCCTCTCTCTGTTATTTTCCACATCTAATTCGAAGATTAGAGGGCACAACGAACAGAAATGAAGTCCAGGCCATGCTTTCCAGAGAATTAGAAAATTACTTCTTCTCCCTTGACTGTAATAAAATCTCCTAATTTCACCTTATTTAGCCAGGCCCCTTTGACACAGAGTTCACCATATTTATTGATATACCCTGACTGTGCAATATACTAGAAATAAATTGTACTTGTTCATTAATGCAAATACATCAGTGAGCGACAATTCCTAGTAACCTTGGCTTGTCAGAGTGACAGAAATGTCCTCTGAGCCATTTCACATTAATTAATGAGACCCTTAGTGCGTCCCACGTCTCACTGCTGTCTGGTAGAGGAGTTGGAGAGATGACAAGAGTGTTGTCCTCGTTCCCATGTGTCCTGTGTCCTGTACACTGTCTGCATTAGGATACTCAGCCTGTGTTCCTCATCTCATCCAACAGACCAAGGTTGCTATGTGAATGAGGGAATGCTGTAGCAGTGTGATAGTGCCCCAAGGCACAGAATGTCATACAGTGCTATGTGTTGTAAATGCCTGTTGAGAAGCAATGAAACCCTGACTAAAAGCTTGGATGATGGTCGACCCATAGAGCTTGAGTCTAGCTGGCCAAAGTAAAGTGTATAGGATTTTTACAGAAATATGTTAACATCTGACAGCTTGTATAGAATGGAGAGACTAGCACAGACATGATCTAAAGAGGGAGGTGCCTGTGTGTACATGATGTCACTCTGAGGAAATGGCAAGGTCTTGGCCATAGTGTCCATGCATGACTCTCTGAAGTTAACAGTCCCAGGAGGAGAAACAATCATCCGTCACTACATTAACACCAGTTACTGTCCTTAAACCAGTTTGTATTCCACACAAGCCTCTTGTTTGAAACACTTTGAGAAAAGGTCACTTTTTAGAGTTCATACAGCTCATTTTAAATGTTCCACCTGCAGTGTCCAGTCTGGCTATTCTCTCTGAGCTTCTGTGGATTCTGCCCTGATTTTAATCTGTAGACTCACTGGCAAAAGACACTTTATGGATTCTCATATTTTTTTCACAAAGTAGAGGTAATGGATAATGTGGGAAGAATATTAAATGAGTTCCCGGAATTCTAATGAGCAGTGGACAGCTTGGTATTTTCCCTCAAATGCCTCTCTAATCCCTCAGTGCCTCAAAGCAGAGAGTCTACAAATCATTTCTAGCACTGAAGGTTTAACATGGATTTCCTTGTCAATACTGGTTTAAAGCACCTCCACAGGCAACACAAATATGCATAAGTTAATACTAGAATATACTGTATAATCACTGGCAGCTCTGCAAATCCACTGGTGTAGTACAATCCAGGGGATTTCCACAGACATCACACCTAAAGACTTCAGGGATCTAATTTAATTTCACCTCAGACCGGGAATCCTATTATGTTTATTGTATTATGTTTTTTGTATGAGTGGAACAAGTCACAGTCATGACATTGAGGCTCTGCCCGTGGTTATTTGTATTCTCTCAAACCGTTCTCAGCCAGGCACTGTTTGCTCATCAAAAATAGGCCACTCTATATTTTGCCTAAGCCTAACATCAAACACTACAGTATGTCCATAATTCTCTCCACCTTTCAAAAGACTGAACACAGACAGAATCACCAATGACTGATGAATCCTCCTACCTTTTTGTCACTTAGTCCAGAGACTGTGTCAGTGTATTGCTCCTGGATCATGAAGGCTGCCAGGTTGGCAGTGTAGGAGGCCAGGAAGATGACAGCGAAGAAGGCCCATACCAGGACCATGACCTTGCTGGTGGTGCCCTTGGGGTTCTCAATTGGGACAGAGTTGTTGAAGACGATGCCCCACAGCAGCCACACAGACTTCCCAATAGTGAAGGTGGGGCCTCCGGGATCTGGAGAAGACAGGATGGTGGTTGTGGTAAAGACAGAGAGGGCATATCTAACATGCGTTAGCATTCCATTTCAACGTATTTTAATATTTTCTGTGATATGATATAGATATCTTTCAACCTACTTTTCTGGGACTTTCTACCTTTGCTGATACGGGAGGGTAGAGGTAGAGGGAAAGGTGGTCGGAGCTGACACTCACCCTTGGCGCTCACCAGACTGCGGTTGTACCCCACAGGGCTGCAGTACTCAAAGATAAACACTGTGACTGCTACCACTGTTAGGCACATCACAAACATCATCACCCACACCGCTGGACTGTAGGGCTCTACAGAGGAGGGGGGAGAGAGGAATCAGAACACCTATAGAAGAATCAGAACATCTTTCTAGCAATCGTTGAAACCATGTGCTCTGACAGCTGCTTGCTAGCTAAAGGCATGGACAATGTGGTATTGTATTACCATAGTAATACACTGTCAGCAGCTTCTGAAAGGGATGCTCTTTATAAAGTACATAAAGTAGCGTAGCCTTGAACAAGCCTTAGCTTGAACCACTCATAGGAGGAGAAGACAATCTCCTGTTTCTGTAGCGTGAGGCAGCTTGTTGTACGATAAATTCAGTTGTGAGTTCTAAACTCTGTCCAGAGAAAGTTCCATTTGCCATTTCTGTTTTCAGATGGTAAAACAAGCACTTTTTAAGCCAAGTCATGTGCTATCTCTGTACAGAAAAGTTTGCTTTGTTGTTTAACATGCTCACCAAGAAAGGCAGAGGGTGAAACGGTCCCATTGCTCCTGGCAACCATCACACTGATCCCCGTCTCCACGAACGGCACAGAGAAGTCGATAATTTCTGAGCGCTCTTCATTTATGGTCAGCGAGCCAATGGCCATGTCCGCCCGCTTGTATACCACCTACAGTAGGGAGGGCGGAAGAGGACATTTCTATGACATAGAAAGTCTACAGTCTATATGTTCCATGAACTGTAATAAATCAAACACTGTAGTAAGTGGAATTAACGATGCCCCGTGTTGACCTGTTTGATTCATTTTATCTATCAAGATTGACATACAAGGCTTAAATCCCTGTAGGTGATATACAATGTATACAGAATTATCCCTGATATACCACACAACCCCTCCAGCAGACAGATGCAGACAACAGCCCATGGCATCTACCCACCCATTCATCTCTGCAATGTCATCCATCATGCGATATCAATCCTAATCCCTAATCCATTACTAGATATTGCTGCACATAGCATAGACCGAATACCTGTTACATAAGCCCCTGGCTCCGTCTGACAAAGTGTTACCAGCAGAAAGTGGGCCTTGTGAACACTGGCATACAAGACAACCCCCGCGAGGCGGGGGGACCCACAAACTCTGGGGGCCACCACGAGCTCTGAGGGCCCAAGCGCCTGTCATCGATGTCATCATTTTGACAGTAAGCCTCCAAAAAGTCATTTGTAAACCTTTTTAATTTACAGTTGAAGTCGGAGGTTTACATACACCTTAGCCAAATACATTTAAACTTTCACAATTCCTGACATTTAATCCTAGTAACAAATTCAAATTCTCTGTTTTAGGTCAGTTAGGATCACCACTTTATTTTAAGAATGTGAAATGTCAGAATAATAGTAGAGAGAATTACTTATTTCAACTTTAATGTCTTTCATCACATTCCTAGTGGGCCAGAAGTTTACATACACTCAATTAGTATTTGGCTTTTTCCTTGCTGAGCGGCCTTTCAGGTTATGTCGATATAGGACTCATTTTTACTGTGGATATAGATACTTTTGTACATGTTTCCTCCAGCATCTTCACAAGGTCCTTTACTGTTGTTCTGGGATTGATTTGCACTTTTCGCACGAAAGTACGCTTATCTCTACGAGACAGAACGCATCTCCTTCCTGAGCGGTATGACGGCTGCATGGTCCCATGGTGTTTATACTTGCATACTGTTGTTTGTAGAGGTGAACGTGGTACCTTCAGGTGTTTGGAAATTGCTCCCAAGGATGAACCAGACTTGTGGAGAACTACACATTTTTTTCTGAGGTCTTGGCTGATTTCTTTTGATTTTCCCATGATGTCGAGCAAAGAGGCAAGAGAGACAAAGAGTTTGAAGGTAGGCCTTGAAATACATCCACATGTACACCTCCAATTGACTCAAATGAGCCTATCAGAAGCTTCTAAAGCCATGACATCACTTTCTGGAAATTTCCAAGCTGTTTAAAGGCACAGTCAATTTAGTGTAAGTAAACTTCTGACCCACTGGAATTGTGATATAATTAATTATAAGTGAAATAACCTGTAAACAATAATTACTTGTGTCATGCACAAAGTAGTTGTCCTAACCACTTGCCAAAACTATAGTTTGTTAACATGAAATCTGAGGAGTGGTTGAAAAATGAGTTTTAATGACTTCAACCTAAGTCCTTGTTTTTGAAAGAAAAGCACTTTTTCTTTGTTGTTGTTGTTGTAAATGACTATTGTAGCTGGAAACGGCTGATTTGTTATGGAATATCTACATAGGCATACAGAGGCCCATTATCATACAACCATCACTCCTGTGTTCCAATGGCACGTTGTGTTAGCTAATCTAAGTTTATCATTTTAAAAGGCTAATTGATCATTAGAAAACCCTTTTGCAATAATGTTAGCACAGCTGCAAACTGTTTTGCTAATTAAAGAAGCAATAAAACTGGCCTTCTTTAGACTAGTTGAATATCTGGAGCATCAGAATTTGTGGGTTCGATTACAGGCTCAAAATGGCCAGAAACAAAGAAATGTCTTCTGAAACTCTTCAGTCTATTCTTGTTCTGAGAAATGAAGGCTATTCCATGCGAGAAATTGCCAAGAAACTGAAGATCTCGTACAACGCTCTGTACTACTCCCTTCACAGAACAGCACAAACTGTCTCTAACCAGAATAGAAATAGTGTGGGAGGCCCCGTTTGCACAACTGAGCAAGAGGACAAGTATATTAGAGTGTCTAGTTTGAGAAACAGACGCCTCACAAGTCCTCAACTAACAGCTTCATTAAAAAGTACCCGCAAAACACCAGTCTCAACGTCAACAGTGAAGAGACGACTCCGGGATGCTGGCCTTCTAGGCAGAGTTGCAAAGAAAAAGCCATATCTTCCTCTGTCCAGTGTCTGTGTTCTTTTGCCCATCTTAATCTTTTATTTTTATTGGCCAGTCTGAGATATGTTTTTTTCTTTGCAACTCTGCCTAGAAGGCCAGCATCTCGGAGTCGCCACTTAACTGTTGACGTTGAGACTGGTGTTTTGCGGGTACTATTTAATGAAGTTGCCCATCGCAATGCTGCCATTTTTAGACTGCTGGCTCGTGGCAATCACATAATTACAGTAATTGCAGTTGGAAATTCAACCATTGCAGATTGTAAAATAAATGATACTAATCAGCTACCGTTAGATTTGTAAAAACATACAACTGTCCTGTATAGGCTACCTTAACCTGCATGACATGAGCCGTCCTCACACTCTCCCAGATTGGATAGAAAGTTGTGTGTAAAACCAGTTTAATAAGGCCAAATAATACAGTCAGTCCACCCTCAAAACACTAGTTTACTAGAGATTGTTTCATTATGCAGTGTACTATCTTTAGCTATATACAGTATTTAGCTGCCATTTATAAACTTATTATAAAAATTACACATCAAATAGCCTAACAATGAAAGTTGTTAGTCGGCTTGAGGATAAATTCAGCCACTGTTTATTCTTAAACTCAGTGGGTTTTGTCTGGCTAATAGTGTAATACACAAATGGGCTGCAATACTCAAGGTACATTAAATGTAATCAATTAAATCCAACTTGAGAGACTCCCCTGGTGTCCTGAAGTCCTCTCTTTTTGTGTGCAAATGTTTTCACCACAGCGTGTACTGTAGGTCCAGGATGCTGCCTGACAGTTTTTCCTGAGACATTGTGCATTACATGTCCATTGCACTGCACACAATTTAAACTTAGTCTTGAATGATGCAGGCAAAGATATACCAGAGATAAAGGACTGTTGATATTGTAGCCACACAACTTAAACGCCGGTTCACCAGAATGAACGAAATCGCAAACCCTTAAGCCCTCAAGAACTGCTGTCTGCTAAAGATGCTAATCTGTTTGCATCTGCCAATTTATTGGCTGTCCAGTATCCAGACGACCTGTCCCCAGAGCTTCCTATACAGTTAATCTCTTTCTGTAATGTGTTGAGACCGTGGCAATTAAGGAGAATGAGAGGCTCAATTAAAGATGTTACAAAAGTGGCATAACTCCCTTCTGCCCTTTTTCCCTGATGTTGCTATGGCAATCAAGCTGTTTTGACCATTCCTGTAACTGTCACTTCTGCAGAGAGATTATTTTCTAAACTAAAACTCATAAAGAACTAATAAGCAGTATGATTTCTGCTCTTAATAACCTCTACTGACGTTTTTCCCTAACATGCTGATGGACTCGCCAGTGGATTTACAGTCCAGGCACTCTGCCTGGCGTCGTGTCAGCCATTAACGGTACTACTGCGGCCAATGCCCCATTGAGCACAATAGCTTCCCTGAAAATCAGAACTAATGTTGTAACCTCAACCTCAAGAATGGATTAGTTTAATGGTGGAGATTATTTACAAGGGCATTTACTTTGTTTTTTAAACACTCTAATATGGTTGCAAAATTCTGCAAACTTTCAACAACTTCCCTGGTTTTCCATGTCATCAGGTATATGAAATAGGGCCAAATTGATCATATTTATTTTACAGTTATAAAAAAGGTGAAATCTTATAGTAAGTCATTTATAATTTGATTATTACTATATTTAAAAAGCATTTCAGTCATTTCAAGCCCTATTTCCACACTTTTGTTGAATAGGGATATATTTTAATAATATTTGAGCTTGTCCTCAAAAGTGAGTACAGCAATTTATGAAAATGTTTTTCCAGAAAGTTGAGTTCCAGACCTTTTAATAACTATGCAGCATTACTAGTTATTGTTTTTTGCCATCTCATTAACATTTTTGGGCATTCTCAATCAATTTTATTGGCTAAATCCAATTTACTTGATATGCTAACTTTTTAGCAGGTTGCTAATTATAATGCTTAGTAGAATAACCATAATCTCCTTACCTCTCCGATCATGCCATTCCAACTGCCTCTGACCAGCTTGCCGTGCTTCCCGTTGGTGACCAGGTAGAGGTCGTATGAGAACTTGGTGGTGCGGGAAAGCTTCTTCAGGATGTCTATGCAGAAACCCTTACAGCACAGTTTGGTGTAGGGCTCAGTATGACCTACAATACTGGGAGGACAAAATAATACACTACAAAAGTAAAGACGTCCAAAGCCTTCAACAGTAGCAATTTAATCACCTCTACAGTGACCTGGGTTAACACTAGAAGAGCCCAGCAAACCAACATTGTTTTTGTGAAAGTTATCAGGACATTCATTAGTTCAAGGCAAATGTTCTCATAAGACAAAAACTGTCCAGTCGTGCTGGTGATTATAGAATGTTTGTACAAAAAATTTGGGAACATTGTTGGGACATCTGAAAAGATATGTTCCCAAAACACAAAAACTGTCCAGTTGTGTGGATAATTCTACAATGTTTCCTTTAGGAAAAAAAAAATACAAAGTATGCTCAGTTGTGATAACATTCATACAATGTTTAAGTTAGGTTGCACAGGTCATTCCTATAATGTTGTAGGAATGTGGACGGAACACCTGGTCTAAGTTCTTTAAAGGTTCCCAGAACATTTAATTAGTCTGGAATGTTACAAGAATATTCTTGTGATATTCACATTGGTTGCACAAAACATTCCAACAATGTTGCTCAATGTTCCACAATTTCCAAATAAGTCAGTTTTTATGACGTTCATAGCATCTTTGTTTTAGGATTAACATAATATTCTATTGAGGTTCACACAATATACATTTGGTCCTCAGAAATGTACCTAATATTACCACAACATTCTCAACATGCAAATGTGTAGCTCCTTAAAGCATAAGAAAGCAGATTGGAATACATCCCCATTATGTTTCTCTCCTGATTTAATGGCAATTCGCATTTGAAGGTTATAGAGACACATGGCATTTTAATTTCTTTCAAAGGATATTTGAACATTTGCCAATTATTTCATTCAGTTGCACACGACTCCAACACCATCATTAAGTTTGCAGATGACACGACGGTGGAAGGGCTGATCAGCGACAACAATGAGACTGCCTACAGGGAGGAAGTCAGAGACCTGGCAGTGTGGTGCTAGGACAACAACTTCTCCCTCAACGTCAGCACGACAATGGAGCTGATCGTGGACTACAGGAAACAGAGAGCCAAGCACACCCTAATTCACATCGACAGGGCTGTGGTGGAGTGGGTCGAGAGCTTCAAGTTCCTCGGTGTCCACATCACTAAGGAGCTATCATGGTCCAAACACACCAACACAGTTGTGAAGAGGGCACGACAACGCCTCTCCCCGCTTTGGCATGGGCCCTCAGATCCTCAAAAAGTTCTACAGCTGCACCATTGAGCGCATTTTGACTGCCTGCATCACCTCTTGGTATGGCAACTGCTTGGCATCCGACCACAGGGCGCTACAGAGGATAGTGTGTACGGCCCACACTCACTGGACTCTACCCACACACACATTGATGCCACACATACACAGACACACTACTCTGTTTATTATCTGTCCTGATTGCCTAGTCACTTTTACGCCTACCTACACTACTGTTCAAAAGTTTGGAGTCACTTAAAAATGTCCTTGTTTTTGTCCATTAAAATAACATAACATTTATCAGAAATACAGTGTACCAATTTTGGTTTGCTGTGAAAACATTACTGGTACTTTACATTGTGCTATTACATTACCTGGAAACCTAATGAGAACATTTGGGGAATGTCCTGTGGTGGTTGTTACATACGTTGTGCACAACATTTTTGTGAATGTTAGGAGAACATTCCAAGGATATTTCATTTAAAACATACAAAATAATAATGATATCAAAAACATTCATAAAATGTTTTTGGGATGTTATCATCCTAACTAGAACTTAAAGGGAATCTTCGCTAATGTTCTGGAAATGTTCCCGGTTTGCTGGGAAGTGAGTCATTTTGACTCAATATATATATTTTTTCACCTTTATTTAACCAGGTAGGTCAGTTGAGAACAAGTTCTCATTTATAACTGCGACCTGGCCAAGACAAAGCAAAGCAGTGCGACAAAAAAAACACAGAGTTACACAGTAAACAAACGTACAGTCAATAACACAAAAGAAGATCTATATACAGAGTGCAAATGTAGTGCAAAATGCAGTAAGGTTAGGAAGACAATAAATAGGCCATAGTGGCGAAATAAATTATAGATTAGCATTAACACTGGAATGATGGATGTGCAAATTATGATGTGCAAATAGAGATACTGGAGTGCAAAATTTGCGAAAATAATAAAATAAATATGGGGATGAGATAGTAGGGTGGGCTATTTACAGAAGGGCTATGTACAGGTGCAGTGATCGATAAGCAGCTTTGACAGCTGATGCTTAAAGTTAGTGAGGGAGATAGGAACCTCTAGCTTCAAGGATTTTTGCAATTCGTTCCAGTCATTGGCAGCAGAGAACTAGAAGGAATGGCGGCCAAAGGAGGTGTTGGCTTTGGGGGGTGACCAGTGAGATATACCTGCTGGAGTGCATGCTAAGGGTGGGTGTTGCTATGGTGACCAGCGAGCTGAGATAGGGCAGGGATTTACCCAATAAAGACTTATAGATGACCTGGAGCCAGTGGGTTTGGCGACGAATATGTAATGAGAGCCAGCCAACGAGAGCATACAGGTCGCAGTGGTGGGTAGTATATGGGGCTTTGGTAACAAAACGGATGGCACTGTGATAGACTACATCCAATTTGCTGAGCAGAGTGTTGGAGGCTATTTTGTAAATGACATCGCCGAAGTCAAGGATCAGTAGGATAGTCAGTTTTACAAGGGCATGTTTGGCAGCATGAGTGAAGGAGGCTTTGTTGCGAAATAGGAAGCCGATTATAGATTTAATTTTGGATTGGAGATGGTTAATGTGAGTCTGGAAGTAACCAGACGCCTAGGTAATTGTAGTGTAGTGGTGATGATAGTCCGGTGGGCGGGTGCGGGCAGCGTTCGATAGAAAAGCATGCATTTAGTTTTACTAGCATTTAAGAGCAGTTGGAGGCCACGGAAATTAAATATGAATTTAATATTGAAATATATCTGCCATTTTTTTTTTTCTTTTGAAGTCATCCCCCACTCCGTATGTGACTTTTAAGAGTCACATGCAGGTTAAAGTTTGAGCGTTTGAAGAGATTAGCTCTATTTCAAAATATCACTTTTTCCAATAAATAACCACCGTTCCAATAGCTCCACACTTGAGCATCAGCCAAAAGATAACCTACAGTAACATAAACTAATTAAAATTATATTTTTGTTATTTTAAATAATACTGTTTTCATTATCCAAGGCCTTCATTTACACAACCAAAATAACATTTTTCCGATAGCATATACTGTATGAAAAGTATTTATTGGACTGTTAGAATGTTGGAGTCAAAATTACTAGTTTTGGCTTGAAGGGGGGTCCCTCAAGGCCAGGGTTTTCTAGTTTTAAGGCCAATACAAAGTCAGTCCAATTCTTTCCTAGCTCTGAAAGGAACAGCTATGATTGAATCAAGAATGCCGACAACAAAAATATTGTTGTGAAATGTAACTACTCTGCTCACGGCTATCTGTTATCTTTATACGAATATTGGTTTGTTTGTTACCGTTGCTGTTGTTATTGATTGAGACAGACAGGTGTGAGTTATATAAGTCTTCACCTGATTCATATTCTAATTGAATAATGACTACAGAGCTCTTGTAGATGGAATGGATGTGAATAGAGAGATTAGTGACCAATGGCATGTCATAATGGATTGATAATGCATGAGAATGAATTAGGAACTCAGCTAATGTGGCCATTTTCAATCAGGATAGTCGATGCACCAATTCCACCCATCAGGTTACAAACAGTAATAACATTGTTGTAAACACATCTATTCTCGTTTCATAAAAGCCCATCATTAACTTAATGCTCCTGGAGCAATAGAGCAAGAGGCTTAAGCTTATATGGCAAAAAAAAAACTCATTAGCATGTTTTCCTAAAGGAAATGTAGGTGGAAGAAACATACCAGAAGAAGGTGGAGGAGGGAGAGTGATAGAGAGAAACAGAATAATATAAAAAGGCCTCCTTGACGTGTGCCCAGGAGCTGACGTCAGGAGTGGGGTTGCAGGGAGAACTACAGGGACTGAGGCTGGGCGGCTCCACAGGCCTGCGCATTATGTCATGGCTGCGACAGATGGACAGACAGCCGGGGCTGACCAAAACAAATCTGACACAAATTAATCAGAAACAAACAAAGGCAGGAGTGTAACACAATGCTGGATTATTTGCTGCCTGGCTAATGGCGGGCTCGTCCATGGCAGATAAGCAGCCTACATACTCAATCCTGTAGACCTTGCCCCATTACCAATGTCTTTGGGGCTTAAAGCAATACTTCCTCTTCAGGCATTGTCTCTTTATCTCTAGCTCTCTCTCTCTTTCCTTCCCATTCCCTCCCCTGGGCGAAACGATTTGACATCAACTTTAAGGCAACACGCACATCCTTATGCTAAACCATGGTAATGAAGTGTACACCAGCATGGGGCCCACTACATGTGGAGCAACTGGAATGACCCTGACAAAGTAGCTCTACCTGTACGCACAACCGCGGTTAATGATCTACAGAGAGAGAGAGAGAGAGAGAGAGAGAGAGAGAGAGAGTATCCAGGGGAACTAAATGGACAGCACTGGCTGTGCATTTCATGTGGAGGAAGCTGACGCAAGTATAATCCATTCCTCTAAATAATCAGCAGGATTACCAAGAACGTGATTGGGAAAATGTCCTCTAGTTTCAAACTAACGGGATAATGGGAGCGTCATGGAATATGTGGGTGGAAAACATAGTGACGTCATTAACAGTGTCGAGTGAGTGTTAATCAATCACTTCATCAACAGAATGTTGGAGACTTCGGTCCATGTTTGACCTTGTCAACAGGGTTCAAGTTACACATTGTCTCTTGGTGGCGCACAACGTTGAAATATTTGACTTTTTTCATTGATACTGCAGCAGTTAGAAGATGTTAGAAACCTCCAGTATAGAGCGAATGAGAAAACAGGCAGTCAGAAAGAGGAGGGGCTCATTCCATAGCTCACTGACAGTGGCACATAGGGAGGGCACAACGAGGCCAGGCAGTGGCGGTTTGGGGGACCAAGTGAACCATGGCGAGATGCAGAGAGCACTAATGACACATCACCCTTAACCTCCCTCAGACCTTCAGACTAATGGAGTGTGCCCTCAGCCCTCAGACACAGGGAAGAGGAGGAGGGCGAGCGGCAATGAGACGCACAGACAGCCGCAACAGAAGGAAACAAATGAAGTGTTTGGAGCAAACGAGCCGGTGGTGTGGGACATCGCAGAGTAAACAGACAGGTCCCATCGTCCCCTGTCTCACCAGCTGCCAGGGTTCACTGCTGGGAGGTTAAGTGGGCTGCTGATTGCATCCGAACAGGCTTGGGAATATAGGAGAATATGTGTCTGTGTGTGTGTGTGTTTGTTGTGTGTGTGTGTGTGTGTGTGTGTGTGTGTGTGTGTGTGTGTGTGTGTGTGTGTGTGTGTGTGTGTGTGTGTGTTGTGTGTGTATGCATGTGTGTTTACGTGTTTGTGTGTTTGCTACAAATGTGTGTGTGTTGCTGTCACCATTAAAAACTATTATTTGTGTAGATGAATGTCTGCTTGTTGTCTGAAGGAAATCCAAAGGCACAGTTGTTTTGGGTCCCTATATCCAGCAGCAAGTTAATTGGACCGCGGTGCTGTGCATTGCTCCTGCCAATGTGTGGATTAGGGGGGGCTCACCCACTGCTGAACCCAGTCTCAGCTTTAATCAAATCAACTTATTATCATCTCACTCTCAGTAGGCAAAATTGTTATATGATGACATCATCGTCTAACGTCAACGCTACTGTTCACCTAGGCATCACCAGCAATAGCAAGAGGCTAATACTCTGACATACTGTATATGTGGTCACTGTATGGGTCTGTACGAAGCTAGTGAAGTAAAAAAGTTTACAAAGAGCTTAACAGAAAAATAGGACCTGTCTCTCTGGACAACCTGACACATAAGGAGGAGTTATATCAGTCAGCGAACAGAGAGACTGTTTGTTTCGTCTCTCCAAGGAGGAATAAGCGTGTCTCCACGCGGAGCCACACAGATGGTCCGGTATGCACACTCTCTCATTTCTCTCGTCTGCTGAGGGCTTGAGGGATTGGAACAGAGGGCCCAGATACACTCCCGCCTGACGGATGGCTTGTGGCGCTGGCGCCCAGCTCGGACGAGTTGTGTAAGTGTGAGTTATGGGTGTCATGGGCCTCGGCTGGAGTCTTGGGGCATGAAAGAGGTTTCTGAGAGAGGCCACTGATGGCCCTTAATAAATGAGCATGCCAGATCCTATAGCTCCTTGTCCTGCCGGCCAGGAAATATCACTGGTGGCCAGGATTAAAAAAACACAACAAGAGAGGTCCATTATCAGCATCAGCCCCCAGGGCTGGTCTTTAGTGGCATGGCTGTTGGTGTTTTACCATGATCAATCACTGGGTCTCTATCTCAACCCACTAACTGCATAATTTAGTTAGTTACTTGGTTTATACAATTTCTCCTAGAGTATATGAATACACTAGAACTATGCAGATTGTAATAGTGGGATGTTTTGGTCAGTGTAAACTAAACAAAGACTTGGTCTGCTTCCCAAGCAGATTTTCACAGAATTGAGCTCATCCCCTCTTCTCATTAACACCATTGTCAGTAATAGATCATGTTTCCTTTCCCCATATCCATTCACTAATGAACATCACTATCAGTCTCTAGGTGTCCAGGATTGATGAGGCGGCCTAATCGGCCCATCTCATTGATATCCCAGAAAGCACCACATATATTTCCCTTATTGGGTCACACTGTGATTACTGTGATGTCGCACTCTGGCTGTCTGTTTTAATGAGGATCTCACCCCATTGTGTGATAAGGACTCATGGCTGGGCTAATGGTAGGGGAAGAGATTGTTCATCCTCTTCACACCTAATGGCATTCTCCAAGTTACAGTCCAAATGAATCAATCACAGCATGTTCTACATGTGGGACCATACGTTGGGTTGTAATACCAATGGGTTAGTATGCTGTCATTAATATGGTGTCTGTTTGTGTAGGGAAGTAGCTAGCAACTAGCCTACGTTAGCCAGTTAGCTTGGGTGCTTGACTGCTGTAGTTAGGTCAGAACGCTCTGATCAACTTTTCGGCCAGAGCGTCAAGTGTGTGCTCTGACGCTCCGAGAGCGGTACGGCCAATCTGACAACGCTCTGAGTTTATGAATGCCCATAGCACACTCTGGCACACCAGATTAAATTTACGAACACACACATAGTATAAGCCAGCCTTTAGTCTAGAAATCTTTGGTTGTTTAGTACATAGCCTCACATGTGAATCCTTAAAGAGATGGGTGGGGCTAAAGCTTAAAAGGGTGGGAACGATGCTGAATGGGTGTAGACAAAGAAGACTCTCCAGTAGGTACCGAAACATTCAAGGGCCATTTACTCAAACTTTCAAAGCAGAATTACTTTCCCATTGTTCCTCAACTGTAGTGCATGAATTACAATTTTCTAGCTCTGGGTCTCTACTTTTATCCAATGTAAAAAAACACAATTTCAAATGTTGCTACATAAGACCGAATCGAGCCCATCTGTCACATTTGTTTAAGCAACTCAGCCATATTAGCTATGTTTTTTTAAAAGGCAATAAAAGAGGCTGAATGAACTGTTTCGCTGCCAGATGAGGCTCCGCTGATAGCCAGGTGTAGCAGTGGTAAGGATTCACTCCATGGTGCGGAAAATAAAGTTCTGCTGTTGGAACAGCTTTATGTCGGCCCTAACAGTTTGTGGGCACCATTTGTTACTGTTATAGTGCAATTAATGTATTGTTTAGTGTTGTGTTGTAATGTGTTGTGTTGCTACAAATGTTTTGGGGAGTTCGCCCCACCAAGACTTGGATAATGGACGTACATGGCTCAAATGTGATGCTGTTTCATTCTTCTCTTCATCATTAATATCAGAGAAGACCTAAAGGTTTAAAGGAATATTGTATCACTCACGTCTCTGTCTTGTTGGACTGGCGGCGACAGGGCACAGTATTGCTGACACAGGTCCCAGTCATGGGGTCGACAGCCTCCACTATGACAAAGGGACGTTCCTCCAGGGTGGCCACAGTCAAGTGTCTGTTATCTGATACGGGCTCCAGATAGGTGCCGTAGCGAGGCCACACCGGGTATCTCATCTGCAGGATCCCCATCTCATAGTTCCCCACCTGGAGGAGGAGAGACAGAAGGGAAGGCATACTCTATCTTATCGGTATTCAAACCTACAACACAATCACATCTCAAACTACTTCTCAGAGATATGTGTCTGATTTCAATGCAGCCGTGTGGGAAATGCCAGGATAGATTAAGCCGATTAAATTTTATTCCCAGGTCTGCGTTTTTTGTTTTTTTATTATATTTTATTACAGAGAAGATGAAAAAAACTAAATACATTTTCCTGTAGTGAATGCTAAATGATGGATTCTCTCTTTTCCACTAGGAAAACATGCAGTCAATCAAATATATATCAGGATGCAGAAAGATCCTCTAAATAGACTTTAACAATCCTGAGGCACACACTGAGGAGTTGCACCACCTTTGACGTCTCCTTGTACTAAGTTTGTCTAGTCTCCCTCTGAACATCTGTTCTCAAGCTGTGAGGCTCAGTGGGTCACAGAGGACCAAACTATTTAACTACTGTTTCCTCCATTACCAAACACAGTTCTCCATCTCAGTGGTGATGAAGTAGTTCAGTATGCTGAACAGCACTTCTCTGCTTCATTGCAGTGACTCAGAAAGCAATTGATCATACCCAGTAATTAAACTGTGGCTTTCACAGAGCCCAAAGCAGTAACACTTCTATTATTGTTCTCTATGGTGTTATGTGTTGAGGATGAGGTACACTTTTACATAGTGATGATGATTTAATCGTTCTTAATGGCACACATATTGTGTCTCTAATCAGTGAAGTTCCATAATTGAGAGTTGTTTAAGGTTAAACAAAGTGACAAAATCTAAAGATAAGTATTCTCTCCAGAATGTTTTTGTTTTGATTGCGTTTTGTGCTTCCTAATTATTACAGCGCCACATTAAAATGGATTGTGAACTGTGTTGATAATTGTTACTGTGTTTTCACATAGAGCATATTGAACAATGTTTATGTTTCTATCAGTTTATTGGCGGAATGTCACAAGCATCATCAACAAAAGGCTGCTGGGTAAAAGCATTACATTGCTCACATTAACAACATTTTACAACATGTTTCTGTTAAATGAGCTACCTCTACAATGGCAGAATACTGGTCAATACCCTTTTACAATGGATGGATTGCACTGCCATCTTTAATTCATGTCAGGGGGTAAAATAATGCTTGGCCAACACTAAGGCATCTAAGATGCAATCAAATGAGCATTGAAAGATAAAACTTTACAATAACAATAATAATATTTGACATATCTGAGCAAAATCTAAATTAGTTCTGTAGTAAAATAACGTATTCTTATATCACAATAATCACAAGCAACTGACCTCACACATAAGAAATGGTCATTTAATTTGCATCACCTCTTATTTGATTTTATGAGTCAAAGACTGCATAATTCTGCTTACTTTGGAAAATGATTGGCTGTCCTAAACGTTTTTTATCATAACCCTTTAGGAGAAAAAGCAGGCCAACCCGCACCACTGACATTTTTTTAAATTTTTTTTTATTTCACCTTTATTTAACCAGGTAGGTCAGTTGAGAACAAGTTCTCATTTGCAACTGCGACCTGGCCAAAACTTTCATAATAATCTCTCCTACTAATACTGGAAGCCATGATGATGTTATCTGATTATGGTAGTCATTATTGTCAGATGTCACAAAGGACAACAGAAAAATAAATAAATAGAATATCCTCTGTTTTACTGGTAGGGTTAGTTATTCCTGGCTCTCCTGACAGACTATTGCTTAATCCTCTTGTTTTTCTTTCTCCCAGTTTATGGGCTTTGTCAATGGATCACAATGGTAAATCTCATCAAAATGCACTGGAATGAAACGCATCTCAGCCCTGTGGCTCATTAGAGTCCACCACCATGCAGCTAGCGAAATTAAGCTCTTCCCCACACTGCCCACGGGGACACGTTATCACACACAACTCCACACTGAAGCAGCCCGCTAAACACCCAATGCGTGTTATCTAGAAACCTGGTCTCTTTGACCTCCTAGGTTTTTAAGCAACTTATTTTTGTTATAAACAATGTAATATCCTGAAACTCGGTTTTGAGGAAAGTTTCCGATTGTGTTCTATGAGTTGTGAATGTAACTAGTACTTTATTAACTCTGGTCTGTAATCAGTCATTCACTCAGGACTCATTCATTCAGGTCTGTATAAACATATTAATGTACAGTTGTTATATCATATCACGTGCAATATTGTAAGCAATTCTTGGACTGAACTTACGTAGTCATTCACTCAGGAATGCATATTAGTATCCTGTCAGTTGTATCTTTTTTCATTGCTTTTAGTATATCGAATGTGCAATACTTGCATTTAAACCCTGCACTAAGAACCCATACTATGCAATGTCTTTTTTATAGCTTTTTGCATCTATCTACCTACCTACCTACCTACCTACCTACCTACCTACCTACCTACCTACCTACCTACCTACCTACCTACCTACCTACCTACCTACCTACCTACCTACCTACCTACCTACCTACCTACCTACCTACCTACCTACCTACCTACCTACCTACCTACCTACCTACCTACCTACCTACCTACCTACCTACCTACCTACCTACCTACCTACCTACCTAGTACTGATTGGTTTGATTGGAATTACGTGTACATGACTGGTTTGATTAGATTTACGTGTATATTATAGCCAGTTACTGACTGGTTTGATTGGTTTGATTGGAATTACGTATACATTATAGCCAGTTACTGACTGGTTTGATTGGTTTAATTGGAATTACGTGTACATTATAGCCAGTTACTGACTGGTTTGATTGGTTTGATTGGAATTACGTGTACATTATAGCCAGTTACTGACTGGTTTGATTGGATTTACGTGTATATTATAGCCAATTACTGACTGGTTTGATTGGTTTGATTGGAATTACGTGTACATTATAGCCAGTTACTGACTGGTTTGATTGGTTTGATTGGAATTACGTGTACATTATAGCCAGTTACTGACTGGTTTGATTGGATTTACGTGTATATTATAGCCAGTTACTGACTGGTTTGATCGGTTTGATTGGAATTACGTATACATTATAGCCAGTTACTGACTGGTTTGATTGGTTTGATTGGAATTACATGTACATTATAGCCAGTTACTGACTGGTTTGATTGGATTTACGTGTACATTATAGCCAGATACTGACTGGTTTGATTGGTTTGATTGGATTTACGTGTACATTATAGCCAGTTACTGACTGACCTGTAGCTACTCTATTACACTTCAAATGAATCTCAATATAAACTCACTGAGTGTAGAAAACATTAGGAACACCTACCTAATAACACATCTCAATGTACACTGAGTTGCACCTAACTCCCCCCCCCGCCCTCAGAGCAGACTCAATTTGGACCATATTGACTCCAATGCTTCTCATGGTTGTGTCAAGTTGGCTGTATGTCCTTTGGGTGGTGGATCATTCTTGATACACATGGGAAACCTGAGTGTGAAAAACTCAGCAGCGTTGCAGTTCTTGACACACTCAAACCGGTGTGCCTGGCACCTACTACCATACCCTGTTCAAAGGCCCAATCTTTTGTCTTACCTATTCACCCTCTGAATGGCACACACACCCATTCCATGTCGCAATTGTCTCAAGGCTAAAAATAAACGATTATTTAACCTGTCTCCTCCCGTTCATCTACACTGATTAAAGTGAATTTAACAAGTGACATCAATAAGGGATCACAGCTTTCACCTGGATTCACATGGTTAGTCTTTGTCATGGAAAGAGCAGGTGTTCCTAATGTTTTGTTCACTCAGTGTGAGTTTGCCTCATTGATCTGCAGTGAATGAGAATGTTTACTTGTTATTCACTTCAGGTAACTTTTTTTGAGTAGCTTCCAGTAACAGAGTCTGAAGATGAGTCTTATTGATCACATTCAGCAGTAAGCTTGTTGACTTCTCAACCTCAAAGTGGACTCACTACACTGCAACATCTTCTGTTGTATTTTTAATTGGGACCTTTCCGTTGGCTCAAGCTGTCAATAGATTACTACTCTCTCTCTCTCTCTCTCTCTCTCTCTCTGACCAACCACAGATCTGATAGCCTACAGTACAGTGCACAGACCGTCCAATTACAGAGGCATAGGCCTCAGTATGATTGGCGCCGCCATGTGTGGTCGCCTGTTAAGCAGCTCCCATTGTTTGTACGTTAATTGTTGTTTTAGTATGTTTTTCGTCAGTTTTTTTGCAACAGTTGAACTATAATAGTTCAGGATTATGGAGTGCTACTGTTTTACGAAGGTTTTGGCAGTCCTTTTTATCACTGGGGCACTTTTTATTTTTCTCAGCGCCGAACGTACAACCGAGCCCAGGTCCTGGATTTAGCACATGCAGCGCTATTGCACCCCAGGGAAAAGTTTTATATTCCGGACGAGTTGAAAAGGCGACGGCGTGGATGCAGGGCAGGTCGGAAGTGTAAGGCAAAGCTTAGGAAATACAAGCCGGCTATACCGTCTATCATTATGGGCAACGTGAGATCGCTACATAACAAGGTGGACGAGCTTGATGGGCTGGTCCATGGACAGAGAATACCGGGAAGCTAGCCTATTTTGCTTTCCTGAAACATGGCTGAATGATAACATCCCCATAGAGAACGTAACTATCGACGGTTTCCAGACCATCAGAGCGGACAGGGGTAGCGTTTCTTCCGGTAGGAGTAAGGGAGGGGAGCTGGCTTTATTAGTTAACAACAGATGAGGTTTAATCCGAGACATATTACTGTTAAGGAACAGTTTTGTAGCCCGGACATTGAACTGCTAGCCGTTAGCCTGAGACCCTACTGTTTGCAGAGGGAATTCACAGCGGCCATTGCTGTTATTGTTTACATTCCGCCTTCCGCTAACGCAAACACAGCGTGTGACGTCATCCACTCTGCTATCCGTGGTTACAGACAGCGCATCCTAGTGCTTTCTTTGACATTTCAGGGGATTTTAACCATGCTATTCTCTCTCTTCAATGCTACCCATGTTCAAACAGTTCGTGATGTGCCCAACCAGGAATAATAAAACTATGGACGTATATGCTAATGTGAAGGATGCATAACACTGCACTCCCTCCCCTCGGTAGATCGGATCACAACCTTGTCCACCTCAACCCACTCTACAGGCCTATGGTCCAACAGCAGCCTGCGACCACTAGGACCATTAGGAGATGGTCCCCGGAGGCAAAAGGCCCTACAGGACTGCTTTGAAACAACAGACTGGGATGTGCTCTGTGAGGCTCATGGGGAGGACATTGATGGACTTACTGACTGCATAACGGACTATATAAATTTTGTGTAGACAACACTGTACCCACCAGGAAGGTACGCTGTTTTCCAAATAATAAACCCTGGGTCACCAGCGACCTGAAGGCCCTGCTGAATGAGAAGAAGAGGGCCTTCAAGGAGGGGGACAGGGACAAATTGAAATGCGTCCAGAGGGAGCTGAAGTTGCGGATTGCTGAGGGGAAGAGAGGGTATAAGGAGAAGATGGAGGACAAGCTGAGGCAGAGCCAGGTGAGAGAGGTGTGGAAGGGTATGAGAAATATCACTGGCTTCAAAAAGTCAAACAGTGGGCAGACGGAGGGGACCCAGGACAGAGCCAATGAGCTGAACCAATTTTTTAACAGGTTCGATACTGGCCCTGTCCACCTCCCCTCTAGCTCCCCAGGCCACACACCCTCACGGCTGTCCCACCCCCACTTTGTTCACATCACATCTGTTGAGACAATCAGCGATTGTTATATCATGTCACGTACAATATTGTAAGTAATTCTTGGACTGAACTTATGTAGTCATTCACTCAGGAATGCATATTTGTATCCTGTCAGTTGCTTTTAGTATATCAAATGTGCAATATGTGCATTTATCTGTAATTAAACCCCCTCCCCACCTCCATCCCCGCTCCCTCTGGACTGATCTGCAACACCTCCCTTCCCCCACCTCTGGACTGATCCTCAACACCCCCCTTCCCCACACCTCCCCACCTGGGCTGGCTTTCACCACCAACCAACTGAAGAGAGAGCTGGAGAGACTACATCAGTGGAAAGCGGCGGGCCCTGATGGCATCAGCCAAAGGGTGCTTAGGGTCTGTGCTGACCAACTGTGTGGAATACTCCAGCGAAGGTTAGTCCTCGCTTAACTCAGACCCCTGGTGTGTACATCACTGGACCCCCTGCAGTTTGCATATCAGCGCAAAATCGGGGTGGATGATGCAATCATCTACCTTCTGCAGAGGGCCTACTCTCACCTGGACAACGCAGGTTGCACTGTGAGGGTTATGTTTTTTGACTTCTCCAGTGCCTTTAATACCATTCAACCCCTGCTACTGGGTGAGAAGATGAAGAGGATGAAAGTGGAAGCACCCTTAGTCTCCTGGGTCACGGACTACCTGTCGGGTAGGCCACAATTTGTGCGACTACAGAGCTGTGTGTCAGAGCAGGCAGTGAGCAACACAGGGCCCCCCCAGGGAACGGTCCTGTCCCCCTTCCTGTTCACTCTCTAAACCTCAGACTTCAGATGTAACTCTGAAACATCCCACCTACAGAAGTTCTCGGATGACTCCGCTATTGTAGGGTGCATCAGGGGTGGGCAGGAGGAGGAGTACAGGAGCACAATCAGTGACTTTGTGTTGTGGTGTGAGCAGAACCGCCTTAAGCTCAACATCAGCAAAACAAAGGAGATGGTGGTGGACTTCAGGAGAACCAAGGCCCAACTGACTGCAGTCCCTATACAGGGGATGGATGTGTAAATGGTTGGGTCATACAAGTTCCTGGGAGTCCATATGGACAACAGGCTGGAATTGGCTGGTAACACCGGGGCTCTGTACAAAAAGGGCCAGAGCCGACTCTACTTTCTGAGGAGGCTCAGGTCCTTCAACGTGTGCAGTAAACTACTGCATACTTTCTACCAGTCTGTCTCTTTTTTGCAGTGGTGTGCTGGGGCGCCAACATAAAGGCAGGTGATGCTTCTTTGGTAAATAAGCTGATCAGGAAGGCTAGCTCTGTTCTGGGGATTAGCCTTGACACTCTAGAGGAGGTGACGGAGAGACGGATCCTGGCCAAACTGCTGGCCATCATGGACAACGTCACCCACCCTCTGCATGCCATGGTTATGACACAGAGGAGCACCTTCAGTCACAGACTGATCCCACCACGGTGTGCCAGAGAGCGCTACAGGAGGTCCTTCCTGCCGGCGGCTATTAGACTATTTAATGCCTCACCGGGGTGCCGTGCCGTCGGCAACATAGACCTGGAACTGTTGGGGTGTTAGGACCTAGTTTAACAATTATGCATCCATCCGTGCGTAACTCTGGTCTGTAATCACTCATTCACTCAGGACTTATTTTTTCATTCAGGTCTGTATATACATATTCATGTACAGTTGTTATATCATATCACATGCAATATTGTAAGTAATTCTTGGAATGGACTTACGTAGTCATTCACTCAGGAATGCGTATTGGTATCCTGTCAGTTGTATCTTTTGCATTGCTTTTAGTATATTGAATGTGCAAGACGTGCATTTATCTGTAAATCAACCCTGCGCACTAAAGACTGTATTTTAAGGGAATTACTATTATTACCCTAAATTCTATCATACACACATTTAGCTATTTATGTATATCTTCCTGTCATTTACCTGTACAGTTTATGTAACCATGCAAATATTCACTTACCTGTAAATATAACTGTATATTTACCTATACTGTTAATTTAACCACGCAAAATATTCACTTACCTGTTCATTTAACCAGACTGCATATTAAGTAAACTATTATTACCCTCACTTATGTCATACGCACATTTAGCTATTTAAGAATTTCTCTGCCATCGACCTGTATAGTATACTTAACCATGCAAATACTCCTTATTTATCTATATCAACTTGCAATATTTGTAACATTTTCTTTTCACCTAACACTCTGTAACTGAGGTATAGTGGCCGATTAGGACACTGGTATTGGTAGGAGGCAGTTAGAGCCCAATGCTAGCCTATTAGGTGGACAGCATGCATTTTGTAACAGGTGATGCAAAGGAAACGTAGCAGCGCACAATATACCCAAGTCATGAACTGTCCGTGATAGTTCATGAAAATACCGGGTGAACGAGGCAGTAACTCATGTGGTGTTAATAACAGTTTCTCCTTTCGTAACGAGCAGGTTATGTAGCCTTATTACCTTGTAGTCAGATAACACAAAGACCAACCCTAGTGTTACTAGTCCCGTGTATCTCAGACGGTAGAGCATGGCACTTGCAACGCCATGGTTGTGGGTTTGTATTCCAACAGGGGACCAGTATGAAAAAAGCATGAACATGTATGAACTAAGTAACTGCTAAATGACTGAAATGTAAATGTACTGATTGGGAGGAATATAATGAGGTGTAATGTCTCACCTTGTCCCACTGTCTCTCCCGGTCTAAGGTGATGATGACCATGGCTGGGTTGATCAGGTACCCTTCAGGGTTGAACGAGAAGTCGTTGTGTTCCCATGTTACATTTAACATGTGCCTGAAAACAAGGGAAATTAGTCAGAGAGTTAAATACTCATTATAACATTATACTAATAGTCATTAATGTCCATTAATCTAAACTTCCAATGGTTTCATCCTATTTCTAAAGCACCACATGCTGCTTGTTTTGCACATAGCTATTGACATGCTGTGAACTCACTGTCATCACGCCCTGCGAGGCTGCTCTCTCACCTCTCCTCCCTCTCTCTCAGTCCAGCAGAGGTGATGAAAGCATGCTGGGTAATGAACGGGCCCTCTGTCTAGTCCATGTGAAAGGCTCGTTTAATCTGTTAATCTGTGATAATCTTTTTAACAGACGGAGTGATTTATAATCAAAAGCTCATTAAAAAGAGACCTAATTAAATGAGGTGTTGAATCTATTGACCGCCGAGGAGAGAGAGAGGCACTGCACCGTTTGAAGTGGCTCTCTTTGAATAGGGAGGTCTGTGAGAAAGAACAACATTGCTCCAGGGAGGGAAATAAAAGAGTGGAGAGCAGACGGAGAGTGCTATACCAGGCTTTGTCCTGCCTGCCGGACCCTCATATCAACAACTTTGGTCATTGCTATTCCACTCAGGACTTTTTTGTCTTTAAAGTGGAAAATAGTAGAGGTTGGAACAGCAGTATGACTCAAATCAGCTGCCCAGACATTTTCCCTTTTTCATGAAGGATTTTGATTTACAGAAAGGGAAATTATATTTCCCTCAGGCTAGCCACTTTCAGAGAAGAGAAAATTACTTCTGAGGAGAAAGTGATGTTTTAATACCACTGAACTGTGTCAGATTTCATATTACGATCCTGGTTCTCAAAAATGAATAAAGAATACCTCCCTCTACCCAGCCTGGAAACTCCCCAATCCTCCCAGTCCAGTCTCAATGACCTTGGCAAGTGCCAAATGCTGACACTGAATCTTTTTTCCTTACAGAAGCCGAGCCTCCCTTTGGCTGATTAAAAATGTTCTCAAACCAAATAGGATTTGCTCCATTTTCCCTGGCACAGATGGCACCAGATTGCTCTTTTGGGCTGGGCTGGTATGACAGGCCACATCATCTCTCTGTGATGCCAGTACTTCCAACGGTGAGGTGATGGGACAGAGGTAGGCTGGAGTTGGCAGGCAGGGGTTAAGGGAGTGACAGGGAGAGTACCATGTTACCCCCCACCACAACATTAAGCAGATGGAAAGCCACAGCTAAATGACTGTTGACAACTTTGACATTTTATTTAACCAGGCAAGTCAGTTAAGAACAAACTAATATTTACAATGACAGCCTACCAGTGGGTTAACTGCCTTGTTCAGGGGCAGAAAGACAGATTTTCACCTTCTCAGCTCAGGGATTCGATCCAGCAACCTTTCACTTACTGACCCAACGCCCTAACCACTAGGATACCTGACAGTCCTTCTCTATCTGCTACCGCTATCACTTAATCTCTCAATTTAGTTTGGCTTTTCTTATTGCAATGAACAATCTTGAACCAACAGTATGTCAGTATGCCCCCCTTCCATCCCCCCACCTCCACTCACCTGAACAGTGTATCATTAGAAGATACCCTGACAGGGTTGTGGCAGTCGTTGTGGCCCTCGGGGATGAAGCCCCTCTGTTTGCGGAAGCTCTGCACCCCTTTGACCACGATGGCCACCCCGTCCCGCACCCTCTTCCTCAGGCTCATTCTCCAGCGATCAGTGATGATGCTGATGAGGCCCACAGGGAAACTGTTTGGTGGGGGCATGTCTGGGTTCCCCACGGCAAGGCTGGGGAGAATCCAGATGTAGCCAGGCCCCAGCAGGCCGGCCTCCCCGGCCATACTGAACAGGTACTGGGCCTCCTCATGGGAGCAGTATACCAGCAGCACCTGGGCGTCAATCTGCTGCAGCAGGCGCCGTGCCCGGATATCGTTCATTCCATCGGCAGACATGTCGAAGGTCAGCACATCCTGCAGTTCCCACATGAAGTAGCTGGTGTCGGTGAAGGTTTTGACATAGTCCACATAGACCTCGTAGCCCGGGTACAGGCTGGTGATGACCACGAAGCTGTCCCAGTTGTACTCCTCCATCACCTTGAACATGCCGTTGATCTGCTGCTCGATGGAGGAGCCCAGCTGGAGGAACGTGGAGCCTTCGCCCTGCAGAGAGACACAGACAGCAGAGTGAGCACAGATAACAGTCCTTAATGGATAGTTAATTTAAGCTCAAAACAAGCTATCTAACAAGCTAAATTAAAACCTTCTAATGATCTAATGCAATGACTTTCTTAATAGCCTGCTTAGTGGCAACTATATGATTGTGGTATATGTAATTCAGCCAGTTATATGTAAAAAACTAAAGGGATCCAGGTATTCTGAGGAAGATCAGAGCTGTTTCTTGTCTGTGTGTGTTTGTCTTCTTTTAGTATGTTCAGAGAACAGAATAATAATATTTTTTTTTTTCATCAATCTTGTTGTAATATTCATATCATTAATGGTCTTGGCATCAACATGTTTCTGCAACCTGTGAAAGCTATGGGCTTACACAGGGCAAAGTTTTATTTTTGTGTTTCTTAATAGAAAATAACTGAATCCATCATTGTTTTTACGACCCATACAGTACATTTTCGGGTTGGATGCCATTGATATGTTTTGACTCTAAGAGAAGTTGATTGTTTGGTTTTGAATTATACATGCTGCTCATAGAAATCATTGCACCATAATTGCTTTGTAAAACAAATAGCATCGCAAATCATATGCACCCCCAGTGAAATGTAATGATAAACAAAGTGTAATAAAAAGTTACATCAATTACAGAGATTTTACTGTTTCACTGGCTGCATATGTGGGTTGATCGTTACGACTTTCACTTTTTAAATGACGTTGCATAAACGGCAACTTTATAATCAATAGAAAGCGTATAATTTTCACGTCAAATAAATCTATGAAGTAGAAGTTTTACTTTTTTCCCTCCTAAGTGAGAATGATTGTGGTGAGGCTCAGTTCCTTGGTATTGTGTCATTTACACATACAGTGCCTTCACAAAGTAGTCACACCCTTTGACTTTTTCCACATTTTGTTGTGTTACAGCCTACATTTAAAATGGATTAAATTGTGATTTTTTTTGCCACTGATCTACACACAATATCCCATAATAAGTGGAATTATGTTTTTCTAAATGTTTACAAATAAATAAAACATGAAAAGTTTAAATGTCTTGAGCCAATAATTATTCAATCCCTTTGTTATGGCAAGCCTAAATACGCTCAAGAGTAAAAATGTGCTAAACTAGTCAAATAATAAGTTGTATGGATTTACTCTGTGTGCAAGGTGAGGTGAGGAGGAGGATTATTTAAGATACTGTTTGAAGAGGTAGAGTTTCAGATGTTTTTGGAAGATGGGCAGGGACTCTGCTGTCCTAGCTTCAGGGGGAAGCTGGTTCCACCATTGGGGTGCCAGGACAGAGAAAAGCTTGGACTGGGCTGAGCAGGAGCTGCCCTCCCGTAGGGGTGGGAGGGCCATGAGACCTTAGGTGGCAGAACGAAGTGCTTGGGTTGGGCTGTAGTCTGAAGGAATAGTCTGAAGTTAGGGAGATGCAGTTCCCCTTGCTGTTCCGTTGGTAAGCACCATGGTCTTGTAGTGGATGAGACCTTCGCCTGGAAGCCAGTGGAGTGTGCAGAGGAGCGGGGTGACATGAGAGAACTTGGGAAGGTTGAAAACCAGGCAGGCTACAGCGTTCTGGATAAGTTGCAGGGGTTTGATGGCACAAGTGGGGAGCCCAGCCAACAGCGAGTTGAAGTAGTCCAGACAGGAGAGAACAAGTGCCTGGATTAGGACCTGCGGCGCTTCCTGCATGATGTAGTGTCGTACTCTACGGATATTGTAGACCTGTAGGAGCGAGTCACTGCTTTGATGTTTGCAGAGAACAGCAAGGTGTTGTCCAGGGTCACGCCAAGGTTTCATTGCACTCTGGGCGGGCAACACTAGAGTTGTCAACTGTGATGGAGAGGTCTTTGAGCATGCAGGCCTTCCCCTGAAGGAAGAGCAGCTCCGTCTTGTCGTGGTTAAGCTTGAGTTGGTGGGCCGACATCCAAGTTAAGATATCTGCCAGGCACGCAGAGATACGCATCGACACCTTGGTGTCAGAAGGGGGAAGGAGAAAAGTAGTTGAGTGTCATCCATATAGCAATGATAGGAGAGACCATGAGATGATATGACGGAGCCGAGTGACTTGGTGTATAGAGAGAAGAGGAGAGGGCCTAGAACCGAGCCCTGGGGGTCACCAGTAGTGAGAGTAAGTGGTGCAGACACAGATCCTCTCCATGTCACTTGGTAGGAGCAGCCTGCCAGGAAGGATGCAATCCAAGAGTGTGCAGAGTCTGAGATGCCCAGCCCTGAGAGGGTGGAGAGGAGGTTCTGATGGTTCACGGTATCAAAGGCAGCGTATAGATGTAGGAGAATGAGAACAGAGCAGAGAGAGTCAGCTTTGGCAGTGCAGAGAGTCTCTGTGACACAGAGAAGAGCAGTCTCGGTTGAGTGACCCGTCTTGAAGCCTGAATGGTTAGGGTCAAGAAGATCGTTCTGAGAGAGATAATGAGAAAGTTGATCAGTGCACACGCAAGTGTTTTGGAAAGAAAAGAAAGATGGAGAAAAAACAGTTACAGAGTTTAATGGCTGTGATAGGAGAAAATGTTTCTTCACAATACCAACCTAATTGACATAATTAAAAGAAGGAAGCATGTACAGAATAAAAATATTCCAAAACATGCAATAAAATAATACTTTATTAAAATGAAAGCAATTAACTTTTGTCCTGAATACAAAGTGTTATGTTTGGGGCAAATCCAATACAACACATTACTGAGTACTACTCTCCATATTTACAAGCTTAGTGATGGCTGCATCATGTTATGGGTATGCTTGTAATAGTTAAGAACTGGGGAGTTTTTCAGGATAAAAAAGAAACGTAATGAAGCCTAGAGAAAGACATGCTTCAGTAGGCTTTCCACCAAACACTGGGAGACAAATTCACCTTTCAGCAGGACAATAACCTAAAACACAAGGCCAAATCTACACAGGAGTTGCTTACCAAGAAGACAGTGAATGTTCTTGAGTAGCCGAATTACATTTTTGACTTAAATCTAGACCTGAAAATGGTTGTCTAGCAATGATCAACAACCAATTTGACAGAGCTTGAAGAATTCTGAAAATAATAATGGCAAATGTTGCACAATCCATGTGTGTAAATCTTTTAGAGACTTACCCAGAAAGACTCCCAGCTGTAATCGCTGCTGATTCTAACGTCCTCATCTAATCAAGATATATTCTTTTTTCTTTTTTTTTTTTTTTTTAGAAATGTTTGAATTTTTCTTCCACTTTACCATAACATAGAATATTTTGTAGATTGTTGACAAAAAAATGCCAGTTAAATACATTTTAATCCCACTTTGTAACACAACAAAATGTTGAAAAAAGTAAAGGGGTGTGAATACTTTCTGAAGGCACTGTTTGCCATTTTCCCTTGATGCTAACAGAGTAGTACCCAGAAGTCACTGCTTCACTCAAGCTCTACCTTACCTGTCCCTTTCCCTCTCAAGGGGACTGTGCTCTGTCTCTTTCATGGTCATCACGCTTGTTGAGGTTTGGGGTTACAGAAAGCCAGGTATCCAGAGACCAGGACTACTCTGTTCTCTTGTTCTGCTGTTTCATTCTGTCTCTTTATTGTCCTCCAGAGAAGTCTAAAGTAGGTTAGAACCATCTGCGTGTCTGCTGATGTCAGACATTATACTGGTCTATTCTTCTGAGTGTCTCCACTGACCATTCTCATTGCTCTGAATATCACATCCTCTCTGTTTCTATTTCAGTTAGTAACATTGAACATTTAGCCATTTCTGTTCTACCCTTTTCTATATACAAAAGACCTCCTCCTATATTACCTTGGAGGTAGATGTGATACAGTAGAAGGGACAATAAAACGTCTTGCAACATTGGCTTAGCAAGAGCAAGGGTTATGCAGGTTGGTAATGGAGCAGGTTGGTAATGGAGCAGGTTGATAATGGAGCAGGTTGGTAATGGAGCAGGTTGCAAGAGCAAGGGTGTTATGCAGGTTGGTAATGGAGCAGGTTGGTAATGGAGCAGGTTGGTAATGGAGCAGGTTGGTAATGGAGCAGGTTGGTAATGGAGCAGGTTGTGAAGATGGCATAAATCTAGTAATTTTCTAACTCCTCTTAGTGTCCCGCATGCCATGAGTATTCATCTGGCAGAGTGTAAAATATAATTGCTCCTGGGCATGTGTGTGTGTTTGTGTGTGTATGTGCCTGTGTATGTGTCACACCCTGATCTGTTTCACCTGTCCTTGTGCTTGTCTCCACCCCCTCCAGGTGTCGCTCATCTTCCCCTGTGTATTTATTCCTGTGTCTTCTGTGCCAGTTCGTCTTGTCTTGCCAAGTCAACCAGCGTGTTTTTCTTAGCTCCTTTCGTTCCTGGTCTCTCTGCCTGTCTGACCATTCTGCCTGTCCAAACCTCGAGCCTGCCTGCTGTTTTGTACCGTCTTGGACTCAGCCCTGGTTATTGAACCCCTGCCTGGCCTGACCACGAGACTTCCTGTTCCACTGTACTGCTCAGACTCTGATCTGGTTGATGAACTATTTCCTGTCCCTGACCTGCCCTTTGTCTATTCCCTTCATTATAATAAATATTGGAACTCTAACCATCTGTCTGCCTGTGTTTGACTGTGTATAGTATTTGTACACGATCACACTGTGACTCTCAGACAAAAACACCCTAAGGGTCTATCTAGAGAAAAGCCCACAGCTAAGTGTGGTAGCGACCACTTAATTAGGACTGTCGAGACAGTTAGCTACTGTACTGTAGTCCAAATGAGCCCTGAGCATCGACAGCGGATGGCCAAAGACTCAGCTACAGCCCAACCCAGCATTCTAAAGCTCTGAACCCTCACTGGTTTGAATGGTGTCAGCAATTTTTATCTTGTATTCTGTATTATTTTGGATTCAACAACATGAATTGGGGTATGTCGTTGCCTAGTTAAATAAAGGTTAAATAAAAACATTTACAAATAAATGTAGAGTATATATATAGAGAACATTGAACAGAACATTGTCTATAACAATTGTCTTTCAAAAATGCAGATAGAACCTCAGTCCAAAAAGTTTGAGTCTGGTCAGTGGTCAGATTAACAAGAGTGATATGTCTTCTGTAATCTGTTTACAAAGAACAAGATAGAGTGATATGTCTTTATATAACAAAAACACATATCTCATCTCTTCTTCCTAATTTCATTTATTAATTTTAATGAGTCCTGGAAGGAAGCGAGATGACAATCAAAGGCTCTTTGCGTGAGTGCTTTGTGGGTAACAAATAAGCAGCTGAATGCTTTGCAAATGGCTTGAATCGGGGTCAGCTGACAGATAAAAGCCATATATATCATTGCACAGATGCTTTTATAGGATCACTGGTCAGTGGTCAAGAACCCCAATACAACATATTTTATTTTCAGAATACACTGCTCTCTACACACAAAGTTTAGGCTACTGATAAAAATAAATAATCTGGACCAATGGTGGGCATTTGAAGGACTCTCACCGAAACAAATAGCTGTCGCAAATTATTGATAGAGATGGGATGGAGATGGAATGGTTTAATATAAAGCAAGGGGAAAGAATTGAGGCTTTGCAATAAAACAAAGTTGCAACTGCATGTGCACCTGGAACTGTGGTCCTAGGGGCTTAAGAGATTAGAGCAGGGGGTCTGTATTGTGTTGTAAATTATTCAGAAGTTGCTAAATATATCTGAGGGAGGGAGGGAGGCCGGCGGCGAGTAGCCATTCCACAAGGGCCGGTGAAAAGAGGCAGCCATGTGCTCCCTCGTTCTCTCTCTTGTTCTCTCTCTTTCTCACTTTTTCCTCCCTTTGTGCAAGAGGAGCGCATGGCAGCCTGCTCTCCCTCTCTCTCCCTCTCTCTCTCTCCGATGGTGAGTGACTTCTGGACATGGATCTTTGCTGCGGCATATGTCCGCCTGCAACTCCCAGCGTGATGTGCCCTGGCACTGTCGTCATGTGCTCGTCCCATGTGCTGACGTCACAGGGACCCTGCGCAGGGCCGAGGAACAGACGTACACCGCCGTAGTCATTTGTCCTTCCTCACAACAATAGAGGAGATCCAATGGCAGTAACACATAGCACTGCATTACAATCAGTTTGTACGTTTGAGTTTTATTGCATGAATGCATTTATATTACATAGTAACACTAAAGTGAGCACACATTAATTTGTCACTGTCTGAATTGTATTATATTCTGTAATTCTCATGCTAAATGATCTATTATTATGCGCTACAAACAATGTTTATTATATGTCTTTGACTTGCAGAAAACCAGGACATAAAATATAGTAGGTGATTTTCTTATGTATTCATGCATCCCTACTGAGATTGCAGACTCCCATACAGTTTTTCTGAATACCATCCCAGCCTATTTAGCCCTGTCTAGACAGTTCATACTGTATCTGTGTCACTGGCCCCAGGATGCAAAGCAACAAGGTAGAGAGGGACACAAGTAGTTTTAGGATCTGAAGAGAGACAAAGGCTGCTCTAATTTAGGAATGGTCCTCAGGCTCCCCTTCCTGCTTTGAGAAACGAGGTTTCCCAACACCTCTCTGGACCACTGAAGCAGAGAGACTCTTGCCCTAATCCTATCTTAAGATACATGTAAACTTATGTATAAATTATGCATTGATGTCCCAAGATCCTCAAAAAGTTCTACAGTTTCACCATCGAGAGTATCCTGACCGGTTGCATCACTGTCTGGTATGGCAACTGCTCGGCATACGACCTTAAGACGCTACAGAGGGAAGGGCGTACGGCCCAGTACATCACTAGGGCCAAGCTTCCTGCCATCCAGGACCTATATACTAGTCGGTGTCAGAGGAAGGCACAAAAAAGACTCCAGTCACCCAAGTCATAGTCTGTTCTCTCTGCTACCGCACGGCACGCGGTACCGGAGCGCCAAGTCTAGGTCCAAAAGGCTCCTTAACACTTCCACGCCCAAACCATAAGACTGCTGAACAGCTAATCAAATGGCCACCCGGACTATTTACATTGACACAACTCCTACCCTTTTGTTTTTTACACTGCTGCTACTCGCTGTTTATTATCTATTATCTCTGCATGGTCACTTAACCCTACCTATGTACAAATTACCTCAACTAACCTGTACACCAGCCTTGGTATTCATATTTTATTTTATTACCTTATATTATATTTTTTACTTTAGTTTTCTTAACTCTATTTCTTGAACTGTATTGTTGGTAAAGGGCTTGTAAGTAAGCATTTCACGGTAAGATCTACACCTGTTGTATTTGGCGCATGTTACAAATAAGATTTGATTTGATCTCTACCCTGTCATGTCGTACATAGCAGCCACCAGTCACCAGTCACCCCTGGTTGTAAATTCCCAGTGGGAATGAATGCACCAAAGCCCCCCTTGCATTTTAAAATTCGAGGCATGTATGTTAGCCATGATTGATTGGCACTAGTGAAGCAGATTTTATTTAATTTCCATCAGAAGGTGATTTATGGTTGCATGCCTCACGGCTATATTATAATCCTCTGTTAAGGAAGCGCTCTCTCTGTTAGAGGACTGCAGACAGACAACAGACAGACAACAGACAAGCACATTCTCCTTGAGTTGGGTTTGTCTGAATCTGCCCTATACTTCTTGTAAAACCTTGTTTTTCCTCACCCACACACATTCCATGGATTGGATTCTGCTAGGCTATTGATCATCCAATGATCGTTTTAACTTTTTCTAATTTCTAGAAAAGCAAGGGAATAATAGGTTTCTAATTGGTTATTCTAATTTAGCTAATCAACATGCTAATTGAGCAAAATCTCCTCAGGATAGGAATCTGTTCTCTGTTCATTTTAAAACTCCATGCTTTCTCAGAGACAACATTTTAAAACTCCATGCTTTCTCAGAGACAACATTTTAAAACTCCATGCTTTCTCAGAGACAACATTTTAAAACTCCATGCTTTCTCAGAGACAACATTTTAAAACTCCATGCTTTCTCAGAGACAACATTTTAAAACTCCATGCTTTCTCAGAGACAACATTTTAAAACTCCATGCTTTCTGAGACAGCATTTGAAGTGATTGAGCTGGCTTGTCGACCAGCTTGGACGGCGTCCCACTAATCAATCAACGGTGAGCAATCACTCAGCCTTGTTGAAAAGCTAATTTAAAGGTATCTTAAAGGTTCATATAAATGGCTGCATCTAAAGTGGTGACATGTAAGTGCCATCAGGTTTTAAATTAAGTCATGAATATGAATTTCTTGTGCGTAAATTCAGTAAATTAATTCTTCCCCAATATGATCTTTTCCATAGGATTTAAAGGATCTTTGAACATTTAAATCACTGGCACACATCGTGTGAGTAGCATATATATAATTTATAGACCAGCCCAAGCCAGCTCAAGCCTGGATTTGAGTCCATGGTCCCACCAACTGTTCCAGTGAAGACAGTTTAGTTGACTTAAGCCACAGGAAGGATGACATCACCACACAAGGCTGTGCTAGCTGCAAACTACCTCTGTTTCCTGTAAAAAGGTACCATTCATGTTCAGGCTCAGGGACACGAAACAGATGTGCTGATGGACATCACATCCCGCCATACTTGTCTCCACCTGTTCTGGTATCCTTGGTTTTTATGAAGATAGAGCTCTTCTAATCAGTCTGGGCCTGTGAGTGCCACCATGCCATGGGCAAGGCTCTATGCCAGCCTCTAATGAGGCTTGTGCCACTTCAATTTATTTCTCTGTCATCAACTCTGGATCCAACAACATTAGGTGTTCTCTGCATATAAGCCTTGTGTTTTGTATCGTACTATTGTTTTTAAATTGTTATTGCATGATTTAACGTTCGTAAAACTGATTACGAGCCATGTGTCATTACGAACTAGCCTACAGATTATTGTACATATAGTACACATAGTAATTACCACACACTCTCCATTAAATAGCTGCCAACCTTTAGGTAATTGCATTTTTTCTATTTTATTTATGTTGGATTTTATTATGAATGATTAGCTGTTGTGTTCCCCAACTTGACGTAATTAGAGTGTAAATTATCTGCTGGAGGTATTAGCTAGCCAGTGACACCCCTTTTATTGCCCATAAGAAGCTATGCCCATGCCCCGATTGCCTAACATGTTTTCTTGAATTAATGTGGCTATTTGACAAGTGAATAAGGAAATTTCAATTACAACAGCAGCTGTTGGGAGACGTTAGTGCTGGATGTAACAAAGCACAGAGTCTAATACACCGGTCTATTGCCAGTCTGTTGGGTCCTATATTGATTACTGTTTTGTTGATGGACCACGGGTAACTTCTAACAAATAAACGTTCCCTCTCAATCATCTTGGCCAGACACAAAGTAAAGATTGAATCAATTAAACTATTTTTTGTTTAGAAAAATAGATTTAAATTCAATTAAGTTGGAATGTATCCATTTTAACCAGCTTTCTATTGAACCGCAACCCCCATGAGGATTTGTATGAATGTGAATGCATAATCGAGGTACTGAGAGCCCATGGCCCTGTCCGTCTCCTGTTGTGAAGGAACACGTTTCTCACGTTTATTGTGAAAATCTCACAAACATGAGGCAGAGAAAATCCTATTTGAGCTGTGGATTAACTGATGGAAATCAAGGGTGGCGGGCAGACCTCATATTTTCCGCTATTCAGTTCCCTGTGTGCCGCATACTCAAACAGCCAGCTACCGGAGCTGAAATTACTAGCATTGATAATTCATTACAATTCAGCAGTATTCTCCTCTTGCTCCAACCGACTGAGGTCAGCCAGCCTGCTTTATCACCCTCCATTTTCTCCCGCTGAATAAACACTTTGTTTATGATCGGTGGAATGGCGAGCTGTGCCCCACCAGTCCTCTGTATCCTCAGCCTACATCAATTTGCATAGAACCAATAACGATGCGATGCTCATAACGTGCATTCTCTGTCTCTGTGAGTAGTATTGTGATGCTCTGCAAAACACAGAGCTGTGCTTGTCCTGTGGGAAGATTGATGGTGATATAGTTAGAGAACACAGCCATTTCAGTCTAATTAAAGTTTCTCTCTGTGGCTGAGCCCTTTGTGTAACGTTCTGGGAGATGGATCACTGCTCTTAAACCTATGAGGCTTTACTGTAAAAGCAATTTAACGGCTGTCTAATCTGTATCACAAACATCTCTCGGACAATTTACTGGTGCCAAACTCCAGTGCATGATTGCCCGGTAATACAACACATTTCAAATCATTGCATAACTAAATTGACATTATTTTTTTTTTTAAATGCTACCTTTATTTATCTAGTCAGTTAAAAACATATTCTTATTTACAATGACGGCCTATGTTACCAGTGAATACAAATAGATTTCCCTAGTTTAACATCTTTATATCTGGTGGGACCAGAAGTATAAAAACAGACGAGGATGTAGTGACAGAGGCCATCATGTTTAGATTTTTTACCTTCAAAATATCCTATATTCATACTTTAATGAATGTATTAGATATGCAGTATTTGGACATTCCTCTTCCACCTGGTTTAAGCAGTTGGATATTGTCCAACACTGTACCTTGATACAAAAACCCCACAGTGTCTGTATGGGCAGCATTAACATTCAGTGTGTTTATAATCATGTGCTGTAAGTCACCTGGAAATGGCAATGTGTGTGTCTGCTAATGACAATGTTCATTATGACTCTGATAACTACCAGACTAATGTGTGTGTGTGGTGGAGGGCTTTCAAGATCGGAGTGCTTTGATCACCTTTGGGGTCCTGTGTTGTTGCTGTACTATTTGTGCTGTGAGTTGTGCCAAGGGTCTTTACCGTTCTTTATTTCCCAGTCACTTGAATAAAAAGGGTTTACTTGTTCTCAGAATAGAAGCCCAAAACCTCTGATGTAATGTGACTGTGAAGTCTTAAACCACACATAAGTTAAGCTGCTACTCGGCCCAGCCCAATCCTGGTCACTGACCTTGTGTGGCAGTACCATGGCGGAGCCCCCGCTGATGCCCACAATGGGAACGGCCGTCTGCAGGGCAATGAAGTCCAGGATCTGTGCCACGGCTTCCGAGCCGATGTTGTCCTCAAACACCACGCCATGTACGCGGTTGGCCGCCAGCGTGTCACAGATCCGTGTGAGCAGGGCCCGAGGGTTGGTGTTGTTTACCAGCACTGTGATGGGGTTCACCTCCAAGGGCAGGTCCATGAAGTTCTCCCTGCTGAGACGCCCCTTGATCTCCTGCTGGTAGGCCGAGCCGCTGAACACCACCGCCACGTTGACTGCTGGCAAGGGCGTTGCGAACGGCCGACCTTGGCACCAGGGGACAGTGCAGAGCAGCAGCAGCTGCGGCCACCACCACAGGGAGTCGCTCAAGCAGCCTAGACGAACGCCCATCTCAGTCACCTACTGCCTGAGAGAGGGGACCAGGGTGGGGAATAGAGGAGGAGAGAAGAGAGAGATGGGTAAAGACATGATTATTAGATAAATGGGACCGTTTCGTGTCATTTGTGTAATGTTGTGATAATGCTTGGTAATCCCACCAGGCTAGCCAACCAAACCAACTGCCTGTTGTTTAGAGACATGTTTGAGTCAGGTGTCTCTCTATGTAAGCGGCCGTTAGTGGTGGGCTGGGTCAGGTGGATGATAAGAGACCCAGGGTAGTATTTTTTGAGTGAGTGTTTGGCATGCAACACAAGGCAGTAGGCAGGTTGCTGTGCCTGCGGATGGCAGCTGCGGCCCCACTACTGTTGTACTCTGCAGTCCAATACAGCAGATGGTGCCTACTGTTTAATGCAACAAATGGAGAACAAGGATTTACCATTTCTCTCTCGTGACATTTTTTTCCCTCTGAAATTGTGCTGCAGAGCTATTCCAACTTAATCTGCAAAAAGTCTGAATGCATGTGTATTATGTGCTGAATAGGTGCAGACCTGGTTTTGGCCATGGAGGCTTTTTTTAACGCCAGCTACATACTGTATTTCTAAGGCATTGTTAACGGGAAAAATAATGATGTAACTTAACTTGGATGACAGTTTTCCCTTACATGAGCCTTTGAAATGAATTGATAAAATCAGTGTTTGTAACTTGAATTCAAGTTTTCCCAAAGTACAGTGACACAATGACAGTAACAAAGTCTGTTACGGGATTCACTTTTAGATTGAAATCCTAAATCCTACATTCATGTTCCAGATCAAATAAATTATCAAATCGACCAGAAACTCTTTGCCAAAATACGTTTAGCTAATGCTTTCAAAAACATAATTGGCTTGTTTTGATCATCCAGATATTTATAACTGTAGGGCAAAGTAGAAACAATTATTAACTCCATTATTCACAATGGAGTTGAATGGAGTTAGATCCTACATTATTACATTCACCAATCCGTTTAATGTCTGGTCAGATACTGGGTCCCTCTGTCAGACAGAGTCATCCTCTGTGACTTATCTGTCACACTGCCGCCTGCAGGCCTGACTCTGTGTGGTGTGCGTGTGTGTTTGTGGTATCCTGTCATGGGGACCTGATTTAGCATGCATTTGAATCACAGTGGGGTGAATACAACGTAATCCTCAGTATTCCTTGGCGGGTGTCATGGCCCACGGCATGATTGTATCTCCCTATCAAGCCATGTAGGATAGCTGGGGACCCACTTCTTCTTCCTTCTCTACCACAGACTGGTAGAAAGTATGCAGTAGTTTACTGCACATGTTGAAGGATCTGAGCCTCCTCAGATAGAGCTCTGGCCATTTTTGTACAAAGCCCCGGTGTTACCAGCCCATTCCAGCCTGCTATCCATATGGACTCCCAGGAACTTGTATGACCCAACCATTTCCACACCTATCCTTTGTATAGGGAATGTAGTCGGTTGGGCCTTGGTTCTCCTGAAGTCCACCACCATCTCCTTTGTTTTGCTGATGTTGAGCTGAAGGTGGTTTTGGTCACACCACAACACAAAGTCATTCATTGTGCTCCTGTACTCCTCCTCCTGCCCACCCCTGATGCTCCCTACAAGAGTCATCCAAGAACTTCTGCAGGTGGCATGTTTCAGAGTTATATCTGAAGTCCGAGGTGTAGAAGGTGAACAGGAAGGGGGACAGGTCCGTTCCCTGGGGGGGGCCCTGTGTTGCTCACTGCCCGTTCTGACACACAGCTCTGTAGCCGCAAGAATTGTGGCCTACCGGTCATGTAGTCCGTAACCCAGGAGACTAAGGGTGCTTCCACTATTCATAGCGTTGATGGAGTGTACCAGTAAAGTGGCTGTGGCGTTCCCCATGGGGTAATTGGTTGGACTGCGTGATAATATAGACTCCACTCTGAATAGCTGCCTCCCAGAGGAACGTAGGGATTTCTGCATCACACTGCTGGTCAGGGACCTTATCAGCAGCACATGGCTGAAAAAGGACCATTATAGATTGTCATTAGTAGCGGAGCAGCCTAGAATACCAATGATGCTATGGCTGCTGAGAATGGAAAGGCATAATGAAAGTTGATAGATATTGACCATATCAAAAACATTATGTATTTGTTGTGCTGATTGACATGCATGTTTTCCTTTTATAACGTTTTCTCTGTCATAAAAATAGGCAATATTTCTGTCATTGATCATGCAGGCTGATTGGTAATCCATTAAATTGTTCAGAACACAGAGCAGGAATGTATTGCTTTCCTTCAATGACATTATCCATATCTTATCCGGCCATTGTATGATTACGGTTAATGTCTTTGAGGAGGATCTCATTAAAAGAGCTTGACCTTCCACGTGTTTAATCAAGGCAGTGAAACAGCTGATGCGGATGTCTGAAGGTCACCTACGTGGGGGATTATTGTGGTAAAATGGGGATGTGGAATTAAACAGAACAGCCAATGAGTCATCATCGACTTAATCAAATGACTTAGGTTTGTCGGTATGCCCCCTATTACCAAGGTGTATTCCAAACAGAGACACAGAACAGATATCGGGAGGTAATTACAGCACAGTGGAAACATTGATTTGACCATCTAGCCCAATTTGACCTTGCTGACAAGAAGAGTGGAACTCACACCACTGTGATTCTGCTTCTGCCTTTGCAATAACACTGGGCAACACAGTCATGAAGCCTGTTTAAAGTAAAGTTGTTGAACATTGCAGTCGTTCTGTAGCTTGGTCTCAACCTAAAGTCTCCAAAACACAGGAAAGAGGCTTCTATTGCTATGCTACATGGAGCTAAATCCACCCTTAAAATGGCTGGAGGCTTTATTCCAATATTGGGGATCAAAACTGTGGACATTTATTTTAGTCAGGGATATTGTAATAGAAAATGCAGGACTAGGTACAATAATTTGTTTTATTTGGTTCTTAAGCCTGGTTGCAACAGATGAGTGGTAAATACTGTAGTTTGGGACCATGGAAAAGAGACAGGTTGCTGTTTACGCCATGACGCTGTCATGAAAACCTAGTTTTATGACTTACGTGTCATGTTGAGTCAGTAGAAACAAACACAATCACACTGTGAAACTAGCTGAAATAACATCATACCAAAACTGCAGATCTTCTGAATGTTCAACATGAACATAACATAAGCATACTCTATTACAGTATACCTATGATACTCTAAGTATGCGAACAGTCATTATATTGAGACATGCAGGCATTGGGAGAAGATGCGCCTGAAGAAGATTTTCCCCAATCTACATAGACAAGAGATAACTTGTCCTCGATGCATGACCTCTGTAATCTGGGGTTGGATTTTGGAAATGCACTGCCATGTCAAATTATTTGCTCTCTAGAGATGTAATCCACTCTCTAAATCTGCAAGTCCCCAATTTTCAGCGCACGGATTTGATATGTGTTAGTCGTCAGCTTGAGTTTTCACAGCTCCAGCTCCCAGCCTCCTATCAGTGGGAATGTGTTCAGCTTAGCGACCTCTCTTTCTCACTTGACTCTGCCCAAGTCACCGCTGGCTGGCGCGAGGTCACACAGACCAGATTAGATCAAAGCTTCTGCCACTGTTTCAGTCTGGCACTTAGAAGGGCTCAGACCATTCCCCCATGCACCGCCGTACTACTGAGCAAATCCCTGGTGCGACTGCAAAGATTATGCCATTATGCCTTTTTAAAAATGGCATCCAGCTAAAAGTGTTAGGGAGAGGGAGATGACAAAAGCAGATACCAGATGTAACTATGTGACAGTTGATATTCTATCTCTGTTTTATGACAGTCCTAACAGAATCCTTCTACATTTTCACCTTGGCTTCGGAGCAGATGGGTTTACAATGAGGAATTGCTTATCCCCCTCTAGTGGGTAAATTGGTAAAAGCAGTTCCCTTAGAATTTCAGTGGTCCTCTGCTGTTTTGTTATCAAACCAGAGAAGCTCATTCTTTCAGTCTCTGTCCCACTTCTCTTAGACAGTCTGTGGGTGAACTGTCTTTACTGTAACACATTTGACTAAATAACAAGAGTCAAGGGGTTACTTTTGTTATTGTAACAACACCTGCCAGGTGTGTTTTGTTTGGTCTGGACTGGCCTGAGAAATGCAATTATGGCTGTTTAACACCATTTCAGCTATTCCTTTATCCTAAAGGTGATTGGCTGAAAGTCAGCTGAGATGACACATTTACGTATTTACTTACGGAATAACAATTATTAATAAAAATGGTCAAAAACACCTGCCACACCAGTCATAGACTGTTCTCTCTGCTACGGCACGGCAAGCGGTACCGGAGCACCAAGTCTAGGTCCAAAAGGCTTCTCAACAGCTTTTACCCCCAAGCTATAAGACTCCTGAACAGCTAATCAAATGGCTACCCAGACTATTTACACTGGTGCTATGTGGCTCTCTGCTGGTAACTTTACCTCTTCTCTTGCTTTTCATCAATGAATCAGCTGCTGACCAGCCCAATGTTTAACACCTATCACATTTAAGGAGGAGACGTTATAATATGTATGTACTCAACAATCGGTCAACATGAAAAATACATACTTACATTAAATACTATTAGAATTATTTTATAACAAACCCTTTCAAGTCTAATCAGTACGAATCTGCTTTTCATTCCCGTATATCTTGCATGTGTTCAGTAATAAGGATTAGCTTAAACCTTCATGACAATTTGACTTTCGTTAATGCAAAGACCAAAAACCTAATTCAGCATCCGATCATTATGGTCACAGTTCATTTCCCATTCACCTGTGATTGTGGATTTAGCTAAGCCATGAAGATAAAATACTGTCATTCTAATTCCTATAAATCCTTTAACCTTTCAACTAATCTGGTAATTCATGAGCATTGCGAGTACACTTAAATAAGAATAATAAAATGCTTTTGTGAATACTGTGAATCGGCTTCTTAGAATCAATTAGGCTTTGAATCAATTCGAATCAATCACTGTTAACCATTGGGTATCCTCTCAACTCCCATTCAGTGGCCCTCACTGCTACAGTGGTTTCCATACTTTGTTGAGCTCTGATCTATGTAAAGAGCTTTGTGGACCATCTGATAAACAAAACAGTATTTGGAGCCATAACCCGGGGTTTAGCTGCGACCCAGAAGGAAATAGCTGCGACCCAGCCTGGGACCCGATCAGCCATCTGGGGAACACTTAACTAGTTCATCGCCAATAACATGGCTCTCTCGTTGTGATGTGAAGTAATGAAAACCTCAGTAATGTAATATCAAGCTGGAGCTATAATTGTTAGTGCCAAAAGCCTCTGCCTCTTTTTTCTATACTTTAGACAAGATTCAATATACGCTATATTGCACAAATATTATATAATATTAACAAAATTCCTGGTACTACTGCCAGCTATACAAGGATAGAGTTATGCACCAGATAGAACAAATTACTCTGATAATTTCTTGACTTGTTATAGTCAATAGTTTAGTTCACAGAAGTATTACTGTTAAGTGACATTTGTTTCCTGCCCTTTGCAGATGGTGACCGAAATAGAACAAGTGGGAGTAGGAGCATTGTGACAACAGTGCAGAGTGTTTGTATTCTAGTTCCGCTATCATAGCAACATTGTGGTTTGAGAGTTAATCTTTTCTCTTAAAGACAACTTAGCCTTTAGACACACTGCCTCATCTGGAAGGATGAGACTTTGACATATCTGCCATGTCTCAAATCAGACACATGCACCTGCTTTTCCCTTCCACCAAGACATAATGGCTTGTATTGTTGTCACATTTTATCTAGGTCAATATTCAACAACATTTTACATCCGAATGCCTGGTGTGACTCTATGTCTGTCGTCTGGTGATTTGATCATCGTGGGCCCTAGCGGAGCGCGGACAGGGCATGTCAACCTGTCATATGCCTGACACCTCCCTGTAGATTCACTTCTTTAGTCCTGATGAAATTATTCTCCATATCATGGCCTCATGATAAACTGGAGCCATAGGCTGTCATAGTAAAAATAAAGCCTAATGTCCTGTATTCAGCCCCATGGTCCCTCTACCCTACCTGCTTTCCTACATTGAACCCCCAGTCTGCATGTTTCCAATCGCAGCAGCCACTGATTTATCTCCTACCCCATGACCCCATGGAAGAGAATCACATCAAAACTCACCTGAGAGAGAGGAAGCAGGTACAGACATACTGGCCTAGTGTAATACCCACCAGAATGACTGAATGAATACCCAGCGTGGTCAGTCAAGTAAACAATGGCATGACATATTGGTGTACTATGGGTCATCAAGTCATAGGATGGTTACATTAGGATGTTACACTGGTAACAGCACCACACCCCATATTCCATCCATTATATATTATCAAAATCAACGTTTATTTGGCATATGCACAGGATACAGTGGGATTTATACGTGAATATGTCATTACATTGTACCGTGTACTATTGAAGTAAAAATGTATCTTATGTTTTCTCACATAGTGTCAACAACCCCCACAGACAGACTCATCCCTCCTGTCCCACTACCAATCAAGCAAGATTATCTCCAGGAGCATCAGTGCTAAGGGCTTGGCAGGAAACATTTGTTCATACAGAATGGCAGACATTATGCTTGTTACAAGTATTTTGAGTATACTTGAGAAATGAATATACAATGACATAGAGTATAGTATATTACCTACCTTCTCTCCAGTTAGACCATGGCTAGTATGTCTGTACCTGCTTCCTCTCTCTCAGGTGAGACCATTGCCAGTATATTATTACCTACATCCTCTTTCTCATGTGAGACCAAGGCCAGTATATTATTACCTACATCCTCTTTCTCAGGTGAGACCATGGCCAATATGTTACCAAGCATCAATTCATTGATGGTTGAATTCAGTGCCACAGCAGTGTGCTTGGTGTTGCGCTGTGACCAGTTTAATATGTGTCATGCTAATGTACCATTCCATGACTTGATGGCCCACAGTACACCAATATGTCATGGATATTCATTCAGTCGTTCTGGTGGCTTAGTAGGAATCAATTATGTATATAGGCAGGCAATGTGCTGAACAGGCAAACATAGCTAACTATTTTGGCCAGTTAACAGCAAAATAATTATTGAATCACAAAGCATAACAGTCTTCACCAGTATCTCCCTGAGAAATAAATGTTTTTTGTGATATTACTGTACCGAATATATAGCTAGATGCATTTCTTTGGGTGGTCCTGGGCCCGAAAATGCTGTTGACCACCTAGCTAGCTAGCATTATCATCTACAAACAAAACACTATCATGCCAACAATCTGCATATCTAGCTTTAGCTAGCTAATGTTAGCTAGTTGAAACAAAGGCACTGGGCATCTTGTGGGGTTTATGCAGTGTAGCTACATGATGCTATCATTAGATTCCTTTGAGTACAAAACAGTCTGAATACAGAAGATGTTATTTAGCTAGCTAAGTAGGGTGGCAGGTAGCCTAGCGGTTAGTGCGTAGGGCCAGTAATCAAAAGGTAGCTGGTTCAAATATCTGAGCCAACAAGGTAAAAAAAAAAAAATTGCTACAGGGTCTGACCCTGTAGGTAGGCTGTCATTGTAAATAAGAATTTGTTCTTAACTGACTTGCCTAGTAAAATAAAGGTTAAATAAAAAATAATAATAAAGTAGCCTTGTTAGCTAGCTTGAACCTTGAACAAGCTAATGTAGCTAGCAGGCTAAACACGCAACAAAACCTTTACCTAACGTTATCAGTCCATGACAACGGTGGCCATCTTAGAGTCACTCTTCTACCTTTCAAAAGGTAATAACATGTGGTTTATAGATTTTTCTCGCTTATTTTTCTCTTTTGGGGTCGAGTTGATTCAGATCATATCAAATCAAATTGTATTTGTCAGTTGGCCAAATTGAACAGGTGTAGACCTTACCATTAAATGCTTACTTACAAGCACTTAACCAACAATGCAGTTCAACAAATAGAGTTTAAGAAAATGTTTACTAAATAAATTTTGTTTCTGGAGGCTGTAATGTTTGGGTGCAAGTGACTTTCACTTTCTTTCCAGCTCTGGGGCATCAGGGATTAGCACAAATACTCTCCTAGCCCAGAAGGCCAACCAAAGGCAGCTCAGGCCTCAACCCCCTTGTTTTCCTTCCAAGTGAAAACACAACACAAGAAGTGGGAAGTGGGGGGGCGGCATAGGCTCGCCCACAACCTGCGGGTTTCTGCTTTTAGATTATGCTTTTGGGTTTGAGGGTGTGTAAGGTAGGATGAGTTTGGGAGTTTACAGTGTGTCCTGTCTCTGTGGTGTCAGTAGGGCAAAGGCCAGCAGGTTGTGTCCTGTCTCTGTGTCAGTGGGGCAATGACAGGCAGGTTGTTAATGACTCAGCAGATGGGTGATAATGCAGGACTAATACATTTTCATGTCATCTTCATGCAGCTGCAGCAGAGGAGTAAGGGGAAAATGTCCCATACTTTAATGAAAGTGCACAGAACACTTGTATTGCCCTCACAAACAGACAGGTCATATAGTACCACTTTGTCATCATCGCCACAACCATTAGGAAGACATATGGAACATGTTTTGAAAACCAATGAAAGACTACATACTGTGTTATTGATATGCTGTGTTTCTGTAGAATATAAAGTAGCTACGGAATGTGATTTCATGTATTTTGGTACTAGAAGCAACAGTAAGTCTAGATGGCCTTATCTGTGGTATGTGGTTGCCAAGGGTGTAACCAAGGAGTGCAGCTATTCTAGTTTGTCCTTTAAATCAAAGGTGGTTCCTAAGCATTTTGTGTCATTGGAGACACCGGGCAGTATGGAGGATATTTGGGGCACTCTGCTGATAGAAGCAGGCTGAAGAATTACCTTATATGTAACAGTCATTCAGTATATAAGCTCCAGGAATATGTCATTAATAGTTCCTCTGACAAGCTACACTCACCTGGTGGTTTGTTGGGGGAAACCAGATCTGTCTATATAATACATGTTTGTGTCAACTTTCTAATTGAGCATTGTACTTCCTACTCACATCTTAGTTCCTCCAATACTAGAGAAATCATCATTTCAGTCATCCACCAACATTTGATCATTAATCACATTTTCTGTTTGATCAATTATTTTAAGGGCTATACATCAAAGGCACAAGGGGATACAACACATTTCTCAAAGCCAAGAATACAGTAACATGTGTTGTCCTGTCATTTGACAAATATTGATATACACTGTATATCTCTACACACCCTTATGACATTTATACAAAAAACTCCATCCACTGCATTTGCTTTGTCAGCGCTCTCTATGGCGAGATTGAACAGATTGTACAGTGGGGAGAACAAGTATTTGATACACTGCTGATTTTGCAGGTTTTCCTACTTACAAAGCATGTAGAGGTCTGTAATTTTTATCATAGGTACACTTCAACTGTGAGAGACGGAATCTAAAACAAAAATCCAGAAAATCACATTGTATGATTTTAAAATAATTAATTTGCATTTTATTGCATGACATAAGTATTTGATCACCTACCAACCAGTAAGAATTCCGGCTCTCACAGACCTGTTAGTTTTTCTTTAAGAAGCCCTCCTGTTCTCCACTCATTACCTGTATTAACTGCACCTGTTTGACCTCGTTACCTGTATAAAAGACACCTGTCCACACACTCAATCAAACAGACTCCAACCTCTCCACAATGGCCAAGACCAGAGAGCTGTGTAAGGACATCAGGGATAAAATTGTAGACCTGCACAAGGCTGGGATGGGCTACAGGACAATAGGCAAGCAGCTTGGTGAGAAGGCAACAACTGTTGGCGCAATTATTAGAAAATGGAAGAAGTTCAAGATGACGGTCAATCTCCCTCGGTCTGGGGCACCATGCAAGATCTCACTTCGTGGGGCATCAATGATCATGAGGAAGGTGAGGGATCAGCCCAGAACTACACGGCAGGACCTGGTCAATGACCTGAAGAGAGCTGGGACCACAGTCTCAAAGAAAACCATTAGTAACACACTACGCCGTCATGGATTAAAATCCTGCAGCGCACGCAAGGTCCCCCTGCTCAAGCCAGCGCATGTCCAGGCCCGTCTGAAGTTTGCCAATGACCATCTGGATGACCCAGAGGAGGAATGGGAGAAGGTCATGTGGTCTGATGAGACAAAAATAGAGCTTTTTGGTCTAAACTCCACTCGCCGTGTTTGGAGGAAGAAGAAGGAAGAGCACAACCCCAAGAACACCATCCCAACCGTGAAGCATGGAGGTGGAAACATCATTCTTTGGGGATGCTTTTCTGCAAAGGGGACAGGACGACTGCACCGTATTGAGGGGAGGATGGATGGGGCCATGTATCGCGAGATCTTGGCCAACAACCTCCTTCCCTCAGTAAGAGCATTGAAGATGGGTCGTGGCTGGGTCTTCCAGCATGACAACAACCCGAAACACTCAGCCAGGGCAACTAAGGAGTGGCTCCGTAAGAAGCATCTCAAGGTCCTGGAGTGGCCTAGCCAGTCTCCAGACCGGAACCCAATAGAAAATCTTTGGAGGGAGCTGAAAGTCCGTATTGCCCAGCGACAGCCCCGAAACCTGAAGGATCTGGAGAAGGTCTGTATGGAGGAGTGGGCCAAAATCCCTGCTGCAGTGTGTGCAAACCTGGTCAAGAGCTACAGGAAACGTATGATCTCTGTAATTGCAAACAAAGGTTTCTGTACCAAATATTAAGTTCTGCTTTTCGGATGTATCAAATACTTAAGTCATGCAATAAAATTTAAATTAATTACTTAAAAATCATACAATGTGATTTTCTGGATTTTTGTTTTAGATTCCGTCACTCACAGTTGAAGAGTACCTATGATAAAAATGACAGACTTCTACATGCTTGGTAAGTGGGAAAACCTGCAAAATCGGCAGTGTATCAAATACTTGTTCTCCCCACTGTACAATCATCTGTAAGGTCTCTCAGTCGAGCTGTGAATTTCAAGAACAGATTCAACCACAAAGACCAGGGAAGTTTTTTAATGGTTCGCAAAGAAGGGCACCTATTGCTAGATGGGGAAGTTATTACTTACACTTTGGATGGTGTATCAATACACCCATTCACTACAAAGATACAGGCGTCCTTCCTAACTCAGTTGCCAGAGAGGAAGGAAACCGCTCAGGGATTTCACCATGAGGCCAATGGTGATTTTAAAACAGTTACTGAGATTAATGGCTGTGATAGAAAACTGAGGATGGATCAACAACATTGTATTTACTCCACAAAAGAAGGAAACCTGTACAGAAAATATAGAAACAATATTCCAAAACATGCATCCTGTTTGCAATAAGGCATTAAAGTAATACTGCAAAAAATGTGGCAAAAAATGGCAAAAAAAAAACTTTTTGTCCTGAATATAAATCGTTATGTTTGGGGCAAATCTAACACAACACATCACTGAGTAACACTCTTCATATTTTCAAGCATGATGGTGGCTGCATCATGTTAGGTGTATGCTTGTAATTGGCAAGGACTAGGGAGTTTTTTAGGATAAAAATGAACAGAATAGAGCAAAGCACAGGGAAAATCCTAGAGGAAAACTTGGTTCAGTCTGCTTTCCAACAGACAGTGGGAGACAAATTCACAGTTACCTAAAACACAAGGCCAAATATACACTGGAGTTGCTTACCAAGACGGCAGTGTTGACTTAAATCGGCTTCAAAATATATGACAAGACCGGAAAATGTCTAGTAATGATAGACAACCAATTTGACAGAGCTTGAAAAAATCATTAAAGAATAATAGCAAATATTGTGCAATCCAGGTGTCCAAAGCTGTAATTGCTGCCAAAGGTGATTCTAACATGTATTGACTCAGGGGGTTGAATACTTATCTAATCAATATATAATAGTGTTTTATGTTACATTAATAAAAAACTATCTTAAAAATGTTCTTCCACTTTGACATTACAGAGTATTTTGAGAAGATCTTAGTCAAAAAATGACAATTAAATACATTTTAATCCCACTTTGTAACACAACAAAATGTGGAAAAAGTCAAGGGGTGTGAATGCTTTCTGAAGGCACTATAATTCACAGTGCCAGGTGAGAAATGGTTATGGTGGTCGTCACGGTCATGGTGGTGTAAGCTTTGGGTTGAGATCTTGGCCTTTGACCGTGCTGTCCGTGGCCCTCGTGTGTCCGTATGGTATGTGGAGCAGGGATCAGGATAAAACCCTGGTTAAGCCGAGTTCCATGGCTGACGATGGAGATGGGAGAATCCCCTCCACAGTCCAGATGCTCTGACAGCTGACTTTTTGGCGGCTGTTCACCCATCCACCATCACACAAGCATTAATCCACATATGAACATACCACTTAGTTTTTTAATCTACCTCAGGGATACAGTATACTATATGGTAACCATCCCATTGAGCGTTTGCTTCTTTAAACATTGTGTTGCCATGTGTTGAGACACTAAGTTCCGCTTCCCTCCCTGATATCTCACTAACATGCCAAAACTGGGCCAGATACATGTCAAAGCTAACAGATTCCTCTCATATGCATGGTTACAAATGTGATTCTACAGAAACCCATGAAAGCTATAGTCATAAAGTATCTGGCTTTTATACGATTTCAGTGGAGCTAAAGTATTGAAGCAAACTGAAGGTATGGATAAACTGTAGCCTTATTAAGTTCTTTAAATGAGCCAGGAGGGACATTTTGTTTGCACAAAACTCCAACTCTATGATTTTACCACTTTGCCAAGGCTCCATCACAGAACCCCAAACCTGATTCATATAAATTAATCATACCCACTCAAACGGAATTAGAGATGTTCTTTGTATTTTGACATGGACAGCCATGGCATCAATATCTAATTGCAATAAAGCAGCACATCAATTCTCAGGCATGGGTTCTAAGGTTCTAGTTGTAATTGTGAAATATTAAGTATGACACAAACAATTTTTCTTCCGTTACAAATCTCACACGCACACACACTCACATTCGCACAGATGCACACGTGTACGATCTAAGGTGGGTGTCAGTGTCCAAGAGAGAGAGAGAGGATGAGAAAATGCCAGCCAGGCAACAGCGTGTCAGTTTTCCTTTTCAACAGCAACAGGACGTTAGACACAGCGCTGCACCCTGAATACAAATGGGGACTGGAGTCTCTGTTGCCCGTGAAGCAGCACAGCGCCAATAAACGTGTGGAGGAGTACGACACTGACTGAAGCCAGCCTCTAAATTCCCCTTTTAAAATGTCACCAGAGACCTCTACCCCTGCTGTGTGAGTGCTCCAGGGGTATACTGTAGCATACACACCAGGCAGCAAACACATATAACTGTTACAGTTCATGTGTTTCTCAACATGTATTGTGCCCTGTCAATTATTCCCTCCTTTATGAGGGCCATACATCAGTGGAAAAGGATTACGTGACAACGCAGCGTCGTTGGTTCTGGGTGGAATTTACTACTTCTTCGACGTTGGCTCGATTGCTCTGGTATGAAGTCACCTTCCCCCTGCGGTAAATTCTTTACTGCTCAGTGTGTGCTTGTCTGGCTGGTGCCTGTGGCTTGATCAATTTGCATCTTATGCATGTGTGTCTTGCTTGTTTGTTCGGGTGTAAAGGCCCCCCTGTCTCCACATCCCTCCTAGCCCCCCTCTCCATGCCCTTTCTCCACTCAGAGTTGAGGGATGTGTTGCTGTGTGGAGGGACAAGGGGAGACTGGGTGAGGATGGTGTGAGGACTGATAGCTTTAACATTTCATTAAGTTGATCAGCTCTGAGTGTCCGTGGGCAGGCTGGACAGCTGACGAAGCAGCAGCTAACCCTGAGACGAGAGCTCTGGAGGTCGATGGAGACACACTGGGATGGGAGAGAACAAAGAGCCAGCTAATGGGACCTGGTGCCACGTCTCCTAGTTTGGCTGAAACCAGACAGAGTGCACATTTCACAACTTCAACTGGCCAATGAGGGCAGTTGTTCTACACTGGATCCAACTTGTTCTTTCTCCTCACAGACTCACGTTGGCAGCATGTATACACACATTATGTGCAGATTGCACCACCATTATAGCAGGATAAACACCCAGTGGAGAATGCTGTGATTATCCTCATGTTTGTGCTCTGTGAGACTAAACTAAACAGCTGAAGAGGAAGCTAAGTGTAAACATTGGCTAACCCATTCTGTGTACGGTGCTGTATGTGTATAAGTGTGACTGTGTGTGATGCTAATGGGGGAAGGCCAGTATCTGTTTAAAAAAAAAAATTGTCTTGATTGCTGATTTGATTTATTCTCTTAGTGACCAACGCTCCTCTCCCAGTCCCGTGTCAATCAGGGTTTAACCCTCTGTTGCCCTGCTCCATAGTGTCACTCAAGGTTGGGAACGTCTGGATATTTCCTACCCGAAAAGCCTATTTTCCAAAAGCACACAAAAACTAAAATAAACAATATAAAATTAGACGGGTGAGATACATTTTGGTCATCATGGTGAGCCTCTTTTCATTGGTGGAATGGATGGAATGAGTGTGTGAGCCTCTTTTCATTGGTGGGATGGATGGAATGAGTGTGTGAGCCTCTTTTCATTGGTAGGATGGATGGAATGAGTGTGTGAGCCTCTTTTCATTGGTGGACTGGATGGAATGAGTGTGTGAGCCTCTTTTCATTGGTGGAATGGATGGAATGAGTGTGTGAGCCTCTTTTCATTGGTGGGATGGATGGAATGAGTGTGTGAGCCTCTTTTCATTGGTAGGATGGATGGAATGAGTGTGTGAGCCTCTTTTCATTGGTGGAATGGATGGAATGAGTGTGTGGGCCTCTTTTCATTGGTAGGATGGATGGAATGAGTGTGTGAGCCTCTTTTCATTGGTAGGATGGATGGAATGAGTGTGTGAGCCTCTTTTCATTGGTGGAATGGATGGAATGAGTGTGTGAGCCTCTTTTCATTGGTAGGATGGATGGAATGAGTGTGTGAGCCTCTTTTCATTGGTGGAATGGATGGAATGAGTGTGTGAGCCTCTTTTCATTGGTGGGATGGATGGAATGAGTGTGTGAGCCTCTTTCCATTGGTGGAATGGATGGAATGAGTGTGTGAGCCTCTTTTCATTGGTGGAATGGATGGAATGAGTGTGTGAGCCTCTTTTCATTGGTGTGATGGATGGAATGAGTGTGTGAGCCTCTTTTCATTGGTGGAATGGATGGAATGAGTGTGTGAGCCTCTTTTCATTGGTGGAATGGATGGAATGAGTGTGTGAGCCTCTTTTCATTGGTGGAATAGATGGAATGAGTGTGTGAGCCTCTTTTCATTGGTGGGATGGATGGAATGAGTGTGTGAGCCTCTTTTCATTGGTAGGATGGATGGAATGAATGTGTAAGCCTCTTTTCATTGGTAGGATGGATCGAATGAGTGTGTGAGCCTCTTTTCATTGGTGGAATGGATGGAATGAGTGTGTGAGCCTCTTTTCATTGGTGGGATGGATGGAATGAGTGTGTGAGCCTCTTTTCATTGGTAGGATGGAAGGAATGAGTGTGTGAGCCTCTTTTCATTGGTAGGATGGATCGAATGAGTGTGTGAGCCTCTTTTCATTGGTGGAATGGATGGAATGAGTGTGTGAGCCTCTTTTCATTGGTGAGTCAGAATGTGTGTGTTTGTATGTGTGTGTGTGTACAGTATATGTGTGCGTGTGAGTGCTTGTGTGTGTGTGTTTTTGCATAGTGTGTATGTGTGTGTTTGTGTGTGTGTGTATGCACGCATGTGTGTGTGTGTGCCTGTTTGTGTATTCCATGCAGTTCTAGAAGAGTGGAGCCAGCATACCCAGGGATCAATGCATCTGTTCCCCTGTCACACAGAGCCTTGCTACCAACGATGGGACGGTCTCATCTGTTACCCCTCTCCCTTCCCAACACACACATGTACGCACACACACACACATACACACAAACAGACAGACACACATTCCCTTATTCACTATACATCTCATCAGGGAAACCATGATATGGAAGGTATAACATAATGAACAGACATTTTTCACTAGACAACCGGTGCTAAGCTGTTTGCTGTTTATAATACGTTATTTCATTCTGCTCACACGTTTTTTCTCTCCCAAGTGAAACACACAGAGAGAAGGTAGACACAGTAATGCATAATGTACTATATTGGCATACAAATATCCAACCTGTTAGGCAGGTAAGGCTTGGCCATGCATGGACCTGGACAATCTGTCCTGCTTAGAACCAGGCACACGTTCCAGCTCTTCTAAAAATACCACAGGTATTAGGAAATGGTCTCGGAAGCACTCAAGTGAAATGCCCCCTCAAAAAATGAATACACGGGTGGTTGATACTGCTTTTTTTCAGAGCAGTGATACTGTCTTACAAGAAGCAGTAAAGGTATTCATACAGTGTATATGGATATCCAAGTTGACAAGTTCTCCCTGCTTGGGGTTCTCTCACCGGTATCTGACCTTGAACGTTGATGTGGCTGCGG
>CM042397.1:20087888-20132888 GCA_023634145.1 Thymallus thymallus | reverse complement strand
TCTATCATCTATCTATACTACCCACCACTGCGACCTGTATGCTCTCGTTGTTTGTCGCCAAACCCACTGGCTCCTGTGGAGGACAGAACCCAAGGCGCAGAGCGACTTTATTTAGCGAACTTCAACAAAACAATAAGCAAAGAACAGCCGTAACGTAGGTGCATACGCATGCACACAAACAATGACCCACACACACGTGGGCAGGCAGCACCCTTAAATGGGATCCCCAATTAGAGGCAACGCAGCGCAACTGCCTCCAATTGGGGACCAAACAACAAAACTCACATGGAGTTATCCAGAGAGGTCTCTGGACACTTCTATGTTCATCAGGTTTGGTGTCCAGAGACCTCTCTGGAATACTCCATGTGAGTTTTGTTGTTTGTGTGCATGCGTATGCACCTACCTTACGGCTGTTCTTTGTTTATTGTTTTTTTGAAGTTCGCTAAATAAAGTCGAACTACCACTGCTCTGTGCCTTGGGTTCTGTCCCCCACTCGCCGTGACAGAATGACCCACCACCACGGGACACAGCAGACCAAAGCCCTGGAGCTGGAGCACGAGCCAGGGCAGCCCCCGCCGAGCCGGGATTGGCGGAAGAGGGAGGACGACTGGGGTAGTCAAATATACTTGATTTTGATCATTATAGGTTGTTAGTTCCCTCAAAACAGCTGCCACACATCCATCCCTCCTTACGTAGCTCCCTCCATTGTTCCTCATCTACCTGTGTCATTAGAGCAGCCCTCACCCCAGGTTGGGAGGGTACTGTTTGGACACAGTGGTTGTAGCTGTTATATCATCACCAGAGGCTGAGTGGCGATGCTGAGGATTAGATATGTGTCCCCTGTGTGTGCCAGGGGAGGCCTCAGAGGAAAGGTTGGGCCTGGGAGTGGCTGGGCTGGTCTGGTTACACATGTCAGAGGCAGGAGCAGTGGGAAAGGGAGGCATATGCTCTCTCTCCATGACCTGACTGTGCTGCTTCACCAGGCAATATGGTGGCTGGGCACCTCTGACCCAAAATAAAACTCAATAAAACTAAAACGGCCTCACAGACAGCCATGCCTGAAACCCTGGCATCACTCTTTTTTTCTACCCCTGATTTTGGGGCTATTTTGAGCCATGTTCCTGTGACAGAGGCAGGAACAACTGGAGGGAAAAGGCCACACTTGGCATCACAGAGCCCAAGGGAGAGGCCAGATATATCCTGCCGTCTCTGATTATTGACCAATGGCAGCTCCACTTACATCCTGGCTTGATTAAATCCATAGTGCTGAAGATCTGCGATACAGCGCAGTAGAAATTTCAAGACAATATTCCTGCATTAGCGGAGACTGCATTCATAGTAAACAGCAATACTGTAAACTTCAGCGATACAGATTGAATCGACCCCCTCATTTTTTCCATAACCCTTTTTCCCAAGCATTAATCTTATGGTGCAACTTGGATATTCTGTCCCCTTTTTATTTTTTTAACCTTTATTTAACTAGGCAAGTCAGTTAAGAACAAATTCTTATTTACAATGACAGCCTACCTGCAGGGTCAGCCATAGTAGTATGGCGCCCCTGGAGCAAATTAGGATTAAGTGCCTTGCTCAAGGACACATCAACAGTTTTTTCACCTTGTCGGCTCGGGTATTCCAACAAGCAACTTTTCGGTTACTGGCCCAACGCTCTAACCGCTAGGCTACCTGCCGCCCCCTTAACTGGACATTTGTTTGTGCTGTGAATGTTGATAGATGATTAACTCTCAATAACAAGAAACATCCCATCCAAACAGTAATTCTTGACACAGAGACACAGACTCTCCTTGGATGATGCTCCAGGCACAACCCTCTGCTGTTTTCCATTAATCTCTCTGAATGGGAGCGCTGTAGACAGGTGATTATTCAGGGCACTGGAGTATGGTGTGCCATGGCATTGAGAGGCAATAGATCCAGGGACTACAGGGCATTGTTCTACTACATCATAAGGAAGGGTCTGCAGGTGTACTGCAGCTGAGTCCAGTGCTGCAGAGGGAACGTCTGGTGGCTATTGTACTGCCCAGCAGATTTCATGAGACAGGTAAGGTTGGCACTGCTGGCATCTCCCACCCCCAGACAGGGCAGATAGTCCTGGGGGTCTGGACATAACCTGTCATGCCATTAAGCATCTGTGCACTCAGGGGCCTAAGACAAGTCCAGGTCTGTTGGACTGATGGATGATGCAATCACTGTAAAGAACAGCACAAAACCACACCAGCCACGGTCCCCTTTTAACCAATAACTATATACTGTGCTGGTGAATGTATGATCCTTTCATAATTCAATTCACTATTCATCCAACCCACCATGACACTTCCAGCAGAAACTTACCACTTAGCATAGCAGCCTCATGTGCAAATGGTGTTAGCTCTAGTTGGACTATCTGTGTGTGCATCTAGAATATTTCCCTGGTTAACAAGCACACATGGAATTATCATGCTAGAAATCCAACTGTTCTCACTATAGGGGCAGCAGAGAACAGCAGAGAACCAGTAGGAGAGATAGAGAGAGTTAACAACTCTTAAACCCATATGAAGACACTATATATTAATTGATAGCATGCATTCCTGAGGTACAAAAATAATGATAGTGTATGGATATGATCCAAGTATATGCATACAATGTACGGTAAATGCAGTGAAGAACAACGTAACATAGTTAGCATGCCAACCCAGCACCATGTACAGTGTTATGAAGGTGTCCTGTCTGTCATGCATGGGTCTCATTGAGGACATTCACTGGAGGGGACCGTCACTTGTTAGCACCTGCCTGTCACACTGACTGTGTCTGAGTGCCGTGGTGTCCCTATGACTTCACACACATGCCGAGACTGAGAAGTGTGTCCTCAGGACCAGTCTGGGCGCCTCGTCTCAACACCAATTTATCAGCGCCCTCTAAAGGCCAGCAGGGAGAATGCAACACGTTCCTCTAGCAACTGAACTTACATAGGATTTAACCTGGAGTGGACACAGTATATAAAGTAGATAGTCTAAAAACAAAAAGGTGAAGGCAAATGGTTGGCCTATCCCTTCAGACTCCTATGAGTGGCCCTAGCCCTCCACCTGGCCAGTGACTGGCTCAGATGACATGCAGGAGAAAGTGCCAAGGCAGTGCTGTAATCCACAGGGTGAATAAAAATGGAACAGAGGGCCTTTAAACTGCCTACAGCTCAGATACAGAATCATTCATATTAATCACCTCAGTCAACCTCAGTCATTACATATACCGTACATCCAGAATTACAGTAAATTGACTGCAATGATTGAGCGGTAACTAACAATGTCTGTACCACAAATCAGTCTATGCACAACATATTCATACAATTACTGACAAAGCCATTTGAATCTGATTTCAGCACAGATATGGGTCTATATTATAACTAGATTGGAAGATAATGTGGTAAGATAGGCTTTGGACGCAATCATTTTGGAGAGCCTTTTTCCTGGCGCCAGGCTTTCGCTCTCTCCGGCCGCTCTCTCTCTCCTGTCCTCCAGAGGCACCGGACAACAGACGGGTCGCAGCGAAGCCACACTCCAAATCCGGTGTGCAGATGGACACCAGTGCCAGCTCCAATCCTGAGCCGCTTGGCACTGTGAGTAGAGAGGAAGAGAGAGAGAGAAAGGGAGAGAGAGAGAGAAAGGGAGAGAGAGAGAGAGGAAGAGAGAGAGAGAGAGAGAGAGAGAGAGAGAGAGAGAGCAAGAGAGAGAGAGAGAGAAGGTGAGAGGGAGTGGGGGGTATTGGGAAGAAGGAAACAGTACTGGACATTTGGTTAGGTGGTGCAAATTGAATCTGTTCCCTCACCATCATTTTGTTAGCAGCATAAGCAGCTGGGCCCTATAGCTCCCTGTACTGAGCCCAGGCAGCATCCAGACTGACGCTAGCAGATTGCTTGGATTTTATTATTTTCCAACCCTTGATTACGTGGCCAAAACACTAAACGTCTGGTAAACTCTCTTTTCCATTTGCTTCAAAGTTTGCAATTCCCACTACTCCAGCTCTCCTTCAAGGAGTGACCTCATCCTGTCTGTTCTGCAGCTCAGGAGAGGAGGAAAGGAGGAGAGAGGACTGGGGTTATCACAGAGCCCTCCATCACTTCCAGCAACACGTTCTCCTGTTCAATCCCTCATCATGAACCAGGGGCACCATGCCAGATACATGCCACTACACTCCTCACACTCAGTCACATTGACACTTCCTCTTCCTCCTCTCTCTCTCTCTCTCTCTCTCTCTCTCTCTCTCTCTCTCTCTCGCTCTCTCTCTCTCTCTCTCTCTCTCTCTCTCTGACTCTGTCTCTCTCTGTCTCTCTCTGTCTCTCTCTCTCTGTCTGTCTGTCTCTCTCTCTCTCTCTCTCTCTCTCTCTCTCTCTCTCTCACTCATTCCTTCTCCCTCCCTTTCTCTCTGTCCAGTGGCTGAGGGAGAAGGCCTGCCCTGTGCCAAGGCAGGCAGTGTTCTAATGCACGCCTCTCGGAGCACCTCATTTCCCACCTGACCCCGCCACTATCCATAAAGCTCTGGGTCAACAACCGCCCGCTCACCTCATCACACAAATTGTGTCAGCACAGGGCACCATGCTACTTTTCTGTCCAGCCCAGCACTTTTGTTTCCATTTATAGCAGGAGTTCTCATCATTATTTGCCCTAATATGTAGAGGGAGGGTGGGCCGGAGGATTTCAACGATGCTGGATCCCGGTGCTAAGGACAGCACCTTTGTAATGTTGTAATGGCTAGTAAGCCCAAATCATATTAAGCTATTCAGCTGGAGATCGGCTACTCTTTCTTCTTGTCTTAGTAGTTGACGTCTGAAGGGTGCAGGGCTTTTTGCTGACGCGGCTGGAACAGAGACAACAAAATACAGGTAGTGTTTCATCCCAGCTTGCAGCGCTGTGTGTTAAACAGTGGTGCAGGACATTCAATCATGTCATTTGTATGCACTCTGTGGGTCAAATTCAATCAAGCATCCCTTAAAGCCATCTTTATCTCTGACTGGCGCTATTGTATAGTTCCCTGTTGGAGGTGACGTGTACCGGCTCACACCCAGGTTACACTTGGCAAAGGGCCTGCAGATTCTCTTGGCACATACATGTATTTCACTTATGTCAACCTCACACAATGACAAACATGTTACTTCAAAGGTGCATGTAGTTTGTTGGGCTTGGTGTTTCATTATGTATGCATGATTGGATCACAGTCTCAGAAAATTAAAACCCTGAAGCATGAAATTATATTTAGGGAGAAGCAGAGGGATTTCTTGCTACAGAGCAGCATGGACCCACACATGGCACCACTAAGCAGACAGAGACCAGTGAGATAAGAGTGGGTCAAGTGCTGAGTATTTGGACTTGGCAAATCGGCATACATCACAATTGCTGCATATGCATGCTTTTCTGTGTCATTTACAAAAACTATTCTCCCGATACCTCTTCTTTCCTGATTGTGTCTGTGCTAGTCATTCACCTAGAGCCATCAAATAAAACTCTGGACCTCGAAGCCAGTTCCAATGCGTTTCATTGTTCCCCTCTAATCAGGGACTGATTTAGACCTGGGACAATTATTTATTTGTATTTATTTATTTATTTATTTATTTATCAGGTAGAACAGACAATCAGCAGGCTCCGGACCTCGTTGGGTAAGAGTTGAATAGCCCTGACCTAGAGCAACAACTGCTGATGAGGGATAGGGTGCCCTCTCCTGGAGAATTAGTCTCAATGCATTGTGCACAGAGTCATTTCCCAGTCAAAAATCCAAACATACAACATGGGTGAGGTGAGCTCAGATAACACGTAACAGCATTGATTACATAACAGCATAACATTGATTACATAACAGCATTGATAATACATAACCACATTGACCAAATAGCTAGACCATTCACACCTTACATTCAGTTTGAATATCCTTGTTTTTCACCACTCGTCCCTATGTGGTAGGTGTATAAAGTTGTGTGCTATACATCATTACATTCTGTGCTAAACTCAAAAGGACTTCCAGCCAGGTAGAGCTGCGAGGATACATCCATACTGTAGCAGCAGCAGCAGCAGCAGCAGCAGCAGCAGCAGCAGCAGCAGCAGCAGCAGCAGCAGCAGCAGCAGCAGCAGCAGCAGCAGCAGCAGCAGCAGCAGTGTCTAGCCCAGATGGCTGAGTGGTGAGCTGATGGATGAAGTGTCTACTGCTCCAGACACCCAGCCTGCTGGTCCCCCCCCAAACCACAGGAACACAGGTACAGTACAGAGCAACGCAGCTCATCTGTCCACAAAAACACTGACTACAAATACAGCTGTGCAAGGCTGGCTAGTGTTCACACATGTCAGTTAAAGCAATGAAAAAGTTGTAACAAGGCTTCGTCTATGAAATCCTGCTGACATCAGGCACACACTGCACACTGATATGTGAATGATCAATGAATACATTAATAGTGTTTCATTGTTGTCTCTGTTCACGCCATGTTCACATCAACTGGGTTTAAGGCAGATCAATACGTGTATTCACCATCGCTCCATGGGATTGGTCCTAGAGGGACCCAGCCTCCGTTAAAAATGGCCTTTACACTGGTTGATCTGTCCCTGTAAGTATAAACGCAGTGGTCCATTAATATTTGATGGTGTTATGCAGGCCCTACTAAAATGTGATATTGTCTACGGTTTACAATAAAGGGCTTTGAATAGATACAAACCTGATATTTCACGTTGAGTGTCACGGTCCAATCAAAAATAGCACAAGGTCATTCAGTACTACAAAATGCAATGGTGTACTGAAAGCATGATTACCAGAGGAATCTAACCGCTTTCATTTAAACTCTATTAAATTTGAAGATTTGTTGTTCATTAGATAATATCTCCTTTTTTTTTATATCAAAGTTGATTATAACTCTTTATTATATAGGAACAATTTTATGGCTTATTATATTATTATTTAAAGACTTAAAATTGTACCTCTTTAATAAAGAGTTTGTTAATACCTTTGTTAATATTACAGTAAATATAGGCATGGTTAGTTACCTACATGTTAATTAACAAGTTAACTGTTAAAAATGTTACAGAATCTCAATGGTCCTAGATAAGAAGAGAAGGTGGGAAAGTCCTGAGGTATTGGAATCTTTTCAGCAGATCTCCATATCTAATCCTACTGTGTTCCATTTATCCAGCATGCAGCACCTCAGGCAGCCTTGCCCTTCTACCAGGCACTGGCGGCTGCTGCTCTTTGTTATATATGACATGGCTTGATGTATAGGGTCTTTTAGCCCCCGGTTTGGCTCAAATCCGAGGGCCCATTTGTACAGATGGGCTTTTACGTGGGCCATTTTAGCAAAGCACCCTCCCCATAAAAGCCAAAGTGCCTCATTGCTTCATAATTGTGTGATTATGGTCATTTCCTGATAGATTATATTTTAGTCCAACAGAGGCTTTTATCATTTTTTATCTTCTCGCTTGACCTTAATCAACCACAGGATGTTTGAACAAAAGCCCAAAGACAATATTTCCGATAAAAGGTGTGCATGGTGAGATCACACAATTGGTGATGGGGGAGCCTATTGTATTAAGGGATGTATAGGCCTAATTGGAAACGAGTGATAAAAAATGTAATTACATTATATAGCTAAGTGATACTAACGCGTAGTGGCTCTTGTAGGCTAAAGTAATGTAAACTGTGTGAGGCTATGGCGCCACCAAGTGGGGCTACCTTGATATTACAATCTGTAGAGTGGATGGACAAACCATTAGTTCTTACATTACATTTACCTTCACAAAACATGGCTCTGATCCTTTCTCATCCCCATTTTACAAACCAATTTAATCTAAAGATAGTGCTAAATGAATACAATATAAACCGAATTTGATGATAGAATATCTATATAAAAAAGAAAATTGTGGGGCCACACGATGTCATGCAAACTTCACCTAATAAGCATACATGCGTTACCCCTTCCTGTTCTTCTAAACCACATATTCATGATATATACAGCAACTGTCAAAATAAAGGAAACAACTAAATAAAGTGTCTTAATGGGGTGTTGGGCCCACGAACCACCAGAACAGCTGCAATGCGCCCTGGCATAGATTCTACAAGTGTCTGAAACTCTATTGGAGGGATGCAACACTATTCTTCCACGAGGAATACCATTATTTTATGTTTTGTTGATGGTGGAAAACGCTCTCTCAGGCGCCGCTCCAGATTCTCCCATAAGCGTTCAATTGGGTTGAGATCTGGTGACTGAGACACACACATGCACATGCACGCACACTTCTTCTAGCCAAGGTAGCCAAAATAATGGGCAACTGGGTATTTTTATACATAACCCTAAGCATGATAGAATGTTTTAATTGCTTAATTAACTTAGGAACCATACTGGTGTGGAAGCACCTGCTTTCAATATACGTTGTATCCTTCATTTACTCAAGTGCTTTCTTTCTTTACTTGTAGACACCCTCACCATAATGAATGGAAGCATATATGCGGCATTCATGTTCTAGTTGGAACTAGGAAACTGAGAAATGTTCAACTTTCTAACTGGTTGAACGTGGCACGTGTATGACTATACTGAACACAAATATAAACGAAACATGCAATCATTTCAAAGATTTTACTGAGTTACAGTTCATATAAGGAAATCAGTCAATTGAAATAAATTAATTAGGCCCTAATATATAGATTTCACATGACTGGGCAGGGGCGAAGCCCTTTGTGGGCACAGGCCCACCCACTTGGGTTCAGGTCCATCCACTGGGGAGCCAGGCTCAGCCAATCAAAATTAGTTTTTCACTACAAAAAGGCTTTAATACAGACAGAAATACTCCTCAGTTTCATCAGCTGTCTGAGTGGCTGGTCTCAGACTAATCCTGCAGGTGAAGAAGCCGGATGTGGAGGTCCTGGGCTGGCATGGTTACACGTGGTCTGCGGTTGTGAGGCCGGTTGGACGTACTGACAAATTCTCTAAAACGTTGGAGGTGGCTTATGGTAGAGAAATTAACATTCAATTATCTGGCAACAGCTCTGTTGGACATTCCTGCAGTCAGCATGCCAATTGCACGCTCCCTCAAAACTTGAGACATCTGTGGCATTGTGTTGTGTGACTAAACTGCACATTTTAGAGGGGCCTTTTATTGTCCCCAGCACAAGGTGCACCTGTGTAATGATCATGCTGCTTCTTGATATGCCACGTGTCAGGTGGATGGATTATCTTGGCAAAGGAGAAATGCTCGGTAAAAGGGATGTAAACACATTTGTGCAAATGTGGAAGAAATAATATTTGTGTGTATGGAAAAAGTATTTTATTTCAGCTCATGAAATGTGGGACCAACACTTTACACGTTGCGTTTATATTTTTGTTCGGTATTTACAAGCAGTTGGAAATGTTTTGAGTGTCCTACTGCCGACTAGCATGGGAACGCGGCAATAGCGCTTACATGGCTTATAGGTGTAAAAGATGGCTGCCCTCTTGTGGAAGAATCATGGCAGATTCAGTACTATACATTCTCAATGACTGAGTCTGCTATGATATATCATGAGCCAGTTAAAAAAAAAAAATGTAGAAACCTGTGCCTTATTATTGTAATCTACATGACTGCCTTGAGCTGGACAATGTTTCTTTCCAAATATGTTGTACTTATGATAACTGTACTACCAAATATGTTGTACTTATGATAACTGTACTACCAAATATGTTGTACTTATGATAACTGTACTACCAAATATGTTGTACTTATGATAACCATGTGGAAGGCCAATAGTAGGGATAACAGTGACACAATTGAGTGTCATTTTTGGGAAAAGGGATAATTAGCTTTCTTTCAAGTTTACTTTAATTGCCTCAGTAGCACTGTCTCTTAATACATATAACGTAACAAAACATGAAATTGTAAAAGCAACCCTTTGCCTTGAAGCAAATGCAGTGATTTTTCTCCTCTCTTTTCCTGTAAGAACATTTCAATGTCTTTTTGCAGTGTTGAGTTTACATGGGGAATAGTGTGTTTCCTCCTCTTAGGTAAATGGCCGCCTCGGCGACAGACAGGTGTATTCCATCTTGCATCCCCCAAGGAGGCAGGTTAAGACAAATGGGTTTAGGTGTTGCGCCCCGCCCCCCTTCCACATCTCCCCCAGCTCTCGGTGTCATCGTGATGTCCCATCAAGAGATGTTCTGTCTTTAGGGATTCTACACACACTGCTACAGTAGCTCCTCTTCCTCTACACTGCAACAACACTCAGGCCAAAAAGACACCACCTTTTGGTTGAAGTAGACAAGTTTATTAATGATAATAATGATGATGATGAGGATGATGATAATATTAATTATAATAACGTTAATGTCATAATAAATAGAAGTGTTCATCTGAAGCACATCGGAGAAGCATACAGAAAGAGAACAAAAGAAACACAAAGTTTAGAGTACAGAGCCAGAGGAGAGGGACTTTAACACACTGTTACCTTTCAATATATCCATTGAATTTTTAAACATTTTTTTTTTTAAGTTTATTTAACTGGAACATTTACAAAAAGGAGAAAGAGATATATTTAAAAAATCCTTATAAATAAATGTGTCATTATAGAACAAAATACAAGATTTGGGGAGTCAGAGGGGAGGGGGTATCGCGAGGGGGGGATATTATATACAGTAGGGACAAGGAATACAAAAGGAACGGTAGACTCACACAGTAGAACGGAAGGAGTAGTACAGTAGTAACTCTCTCTCAGAGGGATATCCTGCTGATGTCACAGCTCAAGCCATTGTGCTCAGGGCTCAGGAAGCTAAGGACTGGTACTTACAGCCTACACAGGGATCAGGAGGATGGCCTACTGCCTGCCTGCCTGCCTGCCTGCCTGACATCACACCTGCTGTTTCTTCACACTCACATTTAACCTGAAACTGACTGGGAGTTAGTTAGCCACATACACTATGTAACTCTCACAATCAAACCTACGTCGAATGTATACACTAAACCTGCTTATGATCAATGCCTTCCTCAACAGGACCTGTTATTTAACGTGATGATGAATTTACATGTTATTATAGTAAGGGTGTCTGTAATATATCTGAGTAAAAGTAGTTGGGGCCCTGCAGGACCAGAGTAGTGGATGACTATCTGCAGCACTAGCTATCTGTTGGCAATCAGCAAGTTGTAGTATATTTCTGGGCCAAAACGTGTGTATATGTAAGAGTGTGTGTGTGATTCTCTGTATTTGAGTGTGTGTTCATATGTGTGTTTGTTTAAAGATGCCAGTAGTTTTCGGTCCTCCATTTTGTCTTGCAAAAAAAATTGCATGACATGTTACAAATTCCAATTCATACAGCATGTCACGAATTTGTAAGTGCTTAAGATCCAGTTCCTATCTCTTTAAGTGCAGGGGGAGGGAAAGATCAGTTCACACTATCACCATCACGCTTTCAATCATATAACACATGATCACATGTTACAGTATATCAGGGATATAACTTGTAGGAGGGCCCTTATCTACCCCTCTCTACTCCCTGACACCACCACCACAGCCCATATAATATAATGTAATATAATATATCTATCTATATATATCTATATATATATATATATATATATATATTGATATATATATATATATATATTGATATATATGTATATTAATTTTTTAATAAATATATACAGAAAAAAGAATACATACTTGTTGGACACCCTAGACATTAAAATACATTCAAGAACTGAACCAACAGTCTTGTTTAAACACATGTTTACAGTGACTCTCCTGATATAAAGTAAGGTTGCTTCAACAAATTAAAACTTTTTTTTCTTCTTTCAAAGTTTTCAGTGTTGCAAATCACACAAATAAATATTCTCAGAATACATTGACAAAACAACATTGTAATTGACATGTTTCAGCCCTCATTCCTTTATTACCATTGGTTCTAGTTCTATAATGTTTATCAAGCGACATAGTTCATATGCCTTAGGCTTGTGTTTTGGTTATGCACCTGCTGATGTATTACAATTCGATTATTCGATTATAATTCAATTGTTACATGGACATTGGTGAGTATTTCTCTTCTCTGGAAACGTGCATTGTTAGTTAAATGCATCCTGGCTTGTTGGTCTGTCTGTTAGATATACTTTGTCCACTGGTACAGATAGAGCAACACAACGGCTTGGGCTTTGACCCTGGCAGGTGAGGAAAGTCAGGGAATAACGAATCAAACTCTCTCCCTCTCTTTCTCTCGTCGTGAATCAGAAACCTCTGCTGTGGCTTGGAGAGGAAAGGGAGCTGGGGGAGGAACTTATCTAATTTCTCTGCTGGCATACCCACAGGCAAGTAGACCAGTGACAGTACTGCGCATGGAGAGTGGACCAGTGGTGCTGCCAGGAGGAAGTGGAGTCATGACGACAGTATCCACAGGGAAGTAGAGAACAGCGCTTACTGCCCATAGGAAGCTGGCCAGTGACACTGCAACAGGAAGTGGAACAGTGGCACCAGCGCAAAAAAGGAAGCGGACCAGTGAGACCACGAAATGACCGCGCACAGGAAGTGTAACCATAGAGACCTCCAGCTGGAAGTTAACCATTGACTCCAACCCACAGAAAGTGGACCTGTAATACAATGCTTCTGCCCGGATGCTGAACCCTCCTAGCCTGCCACCGTAACATTACTGTGTTTGTGTGTGTGTGTGTGTATGTGTATATATATATATATATATCTCACCTCCTCTTGTCTGTCAGTGACAGGAGTGGTGTACCATAGAGAGAGGAGTAGGAATCTCCCTCTCCTCCCTGCATACCACAGAATCAGCATCGAGGGCCAACTGTTCGTATCCCTTACCAAAAACATAAAAACATATTTGTACATATATACTGTTTTATACACACTTTTTACTTGTAAATCACAAGTTGTAAATCACAAAAGTATAGAAAAATAAAATGTGTTATAATAACAGGATGCTTTCTCTCTTTTTTCTCTCTCGTTCTCTTTCTCTTCTACCCGGCAAAGATGGTCCCTGGTGGAAACTGGCTCACTCTGTCTGTCGCGCTTGTGGCTGGTTTTGACACCGCCGCCGACACGGCACCACTCCGCACGCACGCCTCTCGTCTTTCCTCACCAGCCTCAGTAGAGGGACTCCTTCTCTTCTTCTCCTGTTGTTTTCTTAAAGCTAGTTCTCCTCTTCTCGTTGTTTTCATCTGTGATGTCCATCAATACTGAGCATAGCGTTGCCTTTGTTATTTACTGGAGGTGGATAGGAAGAAGAGCAGGGAAACATGGGTAAGTATGCAGAATGTCGCATCTCTGATTGACACATATAGACAGACAATCTACAAAGAATATGGTGTTATTGGAGTTCAACTTGTGCATTTCACTACTTTTAATCATAAAGTTTGTTGTGTTAAGTTTGTTGTGTTTCCTATTCCAAAAAAACTATTCAATATGATGATTCCATACCAGAAACCAGAAAGTCAAAGTTCTTTGAATATAAACATTGAGAAAATGTATAGAATAAAAAAAGTACACTACTCTCACAAAAGTTCCCATACATCTTTCTTCAGTGTTAAAACATTGCACCCCAGGGAGGGTGAAAGGTACACAATGCCAGGTTAAGACAGGCTGACGGATTGATGTCAAACCACCCGATTGAGAAGCATGCTTAAAAAAATCAACTGAAAGGGAAGCTTTTGAGGGAGAAAAAGAGAGCTTCATTCTTTTTCCATGCCAGTCTTAAAGTCATACAGCACAAAAGTGCGCTTTAAAGAGCGTAGGCCAAAGCAAGTGCTACTTTTCTCCACAGAACAGAGGGCCATTATCACTCTATTGGAGTTCGGCAGTTCACAGTGAAGTGTCATACTGAGGCTTATCGCAGTAGCGGAGAGAGGGAGAGAGGGAGGAGAGAGAGAGGGAGGGAGAGAGGGAGGAGAGAGAGAGGGAGGGAGAGAGGGAGGAGAGAGGGAGGAGAGAGAGAGGGAGGGAGAGAGGGAGGAGAGAGAGAGGGAGGGAGGGAGAGAGGGAGGGAGAGAGGGAGGGAGGGAGAGAGGGAGGAGAGAGAGAGGGAGGGAGAGAGGGAGGAGAGAGGGAGGAGAGAGAGAGGGAGGGAGAGAGGGAGGAGAGAGAGAGGGAGGGAGAGAGGGAGGGAGAGAGGGAGGGAGGGAGAGAGGGAGGGAGAGAGGAGAGACAGGTGTCCTGTCCTGGGACCCTTGTCATGACAGTCGCTCCCTAATTCAGCAGCGCGCCGAGCTGTAGATGAAAATGAGGCGAGGCTTTAATTTTGACATGGCTTTGTAGTGCTTTTTCACACCTCCCTGGGAGAAATAACACTTGAACGCGTGGCATGCTAATCTCAGCCCAGAACGACTCTCTGTCTCTCCCTCCATCTCCCTCTGTCTATCCATCCATGGAGCAGCCTGCCCCACCTTCATTCTAATACCTCAGTCCTACGGAGGTCTCACTGGGGACTCTCTATACTAAAATAACCCCCATCACTGTATCACTGTAGAGCAGAGCAGAGTGGGAAAACAATAGCACCTGCGCTACATATAGTGCTCCTCACTGACAGGCAGAACAGCTTTGGAGGAGCTGCAGTGACAAATATATTAATCACTCATGGACAAGTCAATTCAGGGGAGTGTTGGGCCGGTGCTGTAGCAAGTGGCCACTGTCACTGAGGAAGTTCAATACATTGCATTGTACCTTAATTTAACATCTACTTATATATATACAATGCTGGTTTAAATTTGTAGAAATATTTGGTTTCATTAAGCGTGAACAGGAATTGTAGAAGATTTCACTTTACTGTGCCTGATCAGGATAACGATTAAACATAGAGCTCTAACGACAAACAACATGCTATTAGAACCGCTTTATTCTGACACTCAAAACAATCAGGGGTTGCTTAGATATGTCACATATACTAACAACTAAGTAACTCATGAAAGAAGATAAATGAAATGTAATACACTGTACCAATAAATCAGAGCCAATTACTTACACCTTTCAGACAATATATACTTTTTTTTTTTTTTTTTTTTTTTTTAGAAATGACATACAATTCATAGAACAAGTTCAGCTGAATTGAAAATACACAGATAAAACCACTATATATATATATATATATGGATACATAGAAACCAGATAATCAGAGAACTGGTAATAGCTTTTTTGTATGTTTCTCTTTTTTTTCTACAAATCTTTTGGATTGATAAAGAAATTAGACGGTCAGCTTATCAAGGCTTTACTGACTATAATAGTAAACACATCATAAATAATTAATTAACACACTGTGCGTTCAACTTACACACATAAACATGTTTAAATGTTAGCAAACTCTATATGACCGGGCATGTGGTTTAACACCTTAATTGGATTGTTTTTAATAATGTAGCTAGCTATGAAAAATGAATGTATACGAGACAGAAGATATTATAAAAGAGAAAAACCTTTCAGACATATAAATAGATACACATTTATAATATTTAGCAAAATATAATAACACACAATATCTATTAGCTATTTATATGAAGCCTTGATAATCTGACATTTTAACTGTGTAACAATGAATACATTGATTATAAAGGGAGGTTGTATGGGCACATCACAACTTTAAATGACAACACTCAAACCCATCCTAGTAAAAACATGGCATCACTGCAATGTCCTCATGTAAGAATAAAACTGATCACGAGTAACACTGAAACTAGAGTATATCAATTAAAACGTGTGTTCTGGGTCTACTCTCTCTTTTAACTGTGAAATGGAACTGCTGGTAGCCTGAGATCTGCACATTGCTAATAGTGAAGATATAGTTTAGGAATGACCTGTAAGTGAAGCTAGCGATACAGTAATTGATAGCGGCTAATTAGCCTGCTCTAATTTGTGGTGGTGAGGCATGGCGGCTAACACCCCTCCAGGGCATGGATGTTCCTCTCATAGGAGCTAACATCTTATCAGGCTGGTTCATGTGCTGATATAGGCTAGCTGGTACATACAGTATGGCTGGTGCAGACAGGAAATGAGTGGGTGCTTAAAGTGGAAGATTCCGTTTTACTGTATCAAGGTTAGGTTATTAATGAGTTAGGAGTTATAAAGTGGTTTAGTGAGGCAAAGAGTTGTCATGGAGAGAGATTTCAGTATGGATAGACTAGAGGAAGGAAGTCGGCAAACCTCAAAAACATACAGCCAGTGAAAAGCAGTAATTACTATTCATCACACTATGGCCTCCTTCAGTGTATTTGCTAAACAAGGCTTCAGAAGAGCAGCATTCATTAAGATGTCTGCTCTCAATCTCTGACACCGTGGCTTTCCTATTCAACTCGTTCATCACTTATCTGCACCCAAACTGAACAGGGGGATTCAAATAGTCTATTCACTTCAAGCGGATCAACTGGTACTATAGTAATTACTAAGTTTCACTCTCCAATTAAGTTCAGTATAGAAGTAGCCGTATGAAAAATAGGATTTTTAAACAACAGCTGTAATGATGGGCATCATTAAGAATTGGTAGGCATTGAGAGGGAGAATTCAAAGCTATGAGGTTCTCTTTGACCAAGGCAGAGGGGAGTATTTTACTTGCCGTTCAGTGTATGTGTGTGGAGCTGTCTCTTTTATAATATGTGTGTGGAGCTGTCTCTTTTATAATATAGATGTGGAGCTGTCTCTTTTATAATATGTGTGTGGAGCTGTCTCTTTTATAATATGTGTGTGGAGCTGTCTCTTTTATAATATGTGTGTGGAGCTGTCTCTTTTATAATATGTGTGTGGAGCTGTCTCTTTTATAATATGTGTGTGGAGCTGTCTCTTTTATAATATAGATGTGGAGCTGTCTCTTTTATAATATGTGTGTGGAGCTGTCTCTTTTATAATATAGATGTGGAGCTGTCTCTTTTATAATATGTGTGTGGAGCTGTCTCTTTTATAATATAGATGTGGAGCTGTCTCTTTTATAATATGTGTGTGGAGCTGTCTCTTTTATAATATAGATGTGGAGCTGTCTCTTTTATAATATGTGTGTGGAGCTGTCTCTTTTATAATATAGATGTGGAGCTGTCTCTTTTATAATATAGATGTGGAGCTGTCTCTTTTATAATATGTGTGTGGGGCTGTCTCTTTTATAATATAGATGTGGAGCTGTCTCTTTTATAATATGTGTGTGGAGCTGTCTCTTTTATAATATGTGTGTGGAGCTGTCTCTTTTATAATATGTGTGTGGAGCTGTCTCTTTTATAATATAGATGTGGAGCTGTCTCTTTTATAATATGTGTGTGGAGCTGTCTCTTTTATAATATAGATGTGGAGCTGTCTCTTTTATAATATAGATGTGGAGCTGTCTCTTTTATAATATGTGTGTGGGGCTGTCTCTTTTATAATATGTGTGTGGAGCTGTCTCTTTTATAATATAGATGTGGAGCTGTCTCTTTTATAATATGTGTGTGGAGCTGTCTCTTTTATAATATAGATGTGGAGCTGTCTCTTTTATAATATGTGTGTGGAGCTGTCTCTTTTATAATATAGATGTGGAGCTGTCTCTTTTATAATATAAATGTGGAGCTGTCTCTTTTATAATATGTGTGTGGAGCTGTCTCTTTTATAATATAGATGTGGAGCTGTCTCTTTTATAATATAGATGTGGAGCTGTCTCTTTTATAATATAGATGTGGAGCTGTCTCTTTTATAATATAGATGTGGAGCTGTATAAAGCCTATGTGTTCAAACAGCAGACTTCTACTGTTGAAAATTCAGCTTAAAATGTAGCCGCTAATTGAGTTGAAGAAACAGTGGAACTTGGCTTCAGTGAGCCGTTGTTCTTGGGGGATTCTCTGTGTTAGTTCCATTTGCACTCAGAGCAGCCTTCAGCTTTATACTGGTGCAATGAAAGTGGATGGGGAGGAAAGTAATTTAAAACAGGTTGTGTCAACCCTAGTATTTACACAAACACACGCATGCACGCGCACACGCACGCGCGCACACACACACACACACACACACACACACACACACACACACACACACACACACACACACACACACACACACATCAAAGACAACAGCTCAAAATAAACAAAAATGAGTTCTCTTTCCAGTGTCACTCATAGTGGTTAATTTGACATGGCTAATGCTTATAAGTACACACACACACACACACACACACACACACACACACACACACACACACACACACACACACACACACACACACACACACACACACAGTAATTTAATCAGAAACACCTACTAATACATAAGCTAGCGCTTCCCTTCAAAAACAGTAAAAATAATGTCTGAAGCTTTTTTGAATCATATAAAAGCCTCCATGGTACAAACCCTAAATACGGGTATATAAAAGGAAGAACAATGTTTTATGCACATAAATATTAGACTTTTCTTTGATCAAGTGATGATATATTATTTTGGTATACAACATTAATCTATATCATGTTCAACATGTTGACTAAACAGAACTACTTGTATATGATATCTTTATAAACATGTCACATCTTCAAAATGATCAAAATACACAAAGTGCAACAAACAGATAACACTTGCGAGTATACATACGTAAAGTATATCATTATATCGATAGTTGAGTAATTATAGATTTCCATAGTTGCGTTTGGATCTATATATATAACGTGTCTTGGCTTGATCTACTTACAAAATAGTTTCTTTGCAATGTTCCCATTTTCTCAAGAGTTCATATGGGATAACTACTCTAGTACATGAATATGGTATGACAACACGCAGGCGTTTTAATACATATGGAACGAGGTGTTTTCTCCTGAAAGTGGACTATGACACAATCATGTTCACAGTCCATCTCTCTCCTCATAATCAACAGTCTATACTCTCTCACTCTACCTGCTCAAGTAATTCAGCTCTTTGAGAGAGATTTGGCCAAAATTAACCAATAAGACAATGCTCTGTCATAGTAAAGTGGGGGAACACACTGGTAGTGTTGGGTGGGTATGCTTGACTTGGACTGAAATAGGTGCCGGTAGTCATTTTGGGTGCTGGTACTGTTTATATTTAGGTGCAGGAGCTCAAGCAGTAGAATATCTGAGGTTCCGGGGGCCCAGCTCCGGTAAGCTCCTGCCCAAATCAAGCACTGATTATGTTAATCTTCAATGAACAGACAAGCATTCTACTGATACAATTAGCTGTCAGATCCTGAGGTACAGAATGTTTTTGTGCAATACTGAAAAGGGAATAGTTGTCAGGAGTCGATAATGTAGCCTACTAAAAATAATGATGTTTGATGTTGCCGGATATGAACAAAGATATTGAATCCTTTACAATCCTAAGTCATTTAGCCTAGAGTGCCATCACATTAGCGAGCCCAGTCTCAACCCCAGGTGAACTCTGACCCCTCACTGTGGTGCAATGGCCCTCACTCTGCATGCTGTCACACCACATCACTGTTAAGACTCCAATTCAAGTGCATTAGGACACTCCAACATTACAGAGCAATCATACAGTTGACAGTTGCGTCTTGTGAAGTAAGAATTAGCAGGGCATGTGCATTGTCTTTGTTATTATTATAATTATGTATTTGTAATGCTAATTGAAATACAATATTTTGTTTCCTGATTTAATTAAACTGAATTCCAATTCAAGGTTAGGATAAAATCTAATGTATCTAATGCCCCACTAGATTCTCATCCAGTTGACAGCCAGTGCAGAAACACACCCCTCTGATCATGCATCATGCGTGCTACAGTAGGCTAACATTGGTTATGGTGACACAGCACCCGTCTACAGCAGTCACATGTGCATAACATAACTTCTCCCAAATCAATCCAAAGCACAACATGAACACAAAACAAATCATAGGAGCAGACCAATGATGACATCAGAAAGGTTGTAGAAATCAGCTGTAGCGGGAGGGCGGGTGTCAGGGGGAGGGGTCAGCATTGGGACCTGGAAGCTTTTAGTTTGATTTAGAACTCCACGAAGGACGAGGTGTTTGCTTGTTTGTTTATTTGTTAGATTTTTGTTTGTTGGGGGGGTAATGTCTCTCTGTCTTTCTCTCTTTTTCTTTCTGTTAGTAGGGAGTGAAGCGGCTGTACCCTCCTCTGTATAGGCTAGCCTGCAACATCAAAGATGAAAAAGGACCAATCAGTATTAAGGTGGTGACAGCTTGGTAGTTGAGTTCTGTTTTTTCCACAAATTTCCTTCCTTTATTGGTTTTGTTAAAATGTCTGTGTATGAAGGACATGGTATTAATAGCATTTAATTGGGCTGGTTTAATCAAAGTAATAATAGTTATTGTTCAATAGAGAATTCATAAGTTGAGTATGTGTGTGTTATGAGGAGAGGCGGTCGAGGTGTTGGAGCTGGAGGATGAAGAACCTGGTAGTGATAAAGTATGAATTTAGTCTGAAATAATTAGGCTCTTTTTACCAGAGGGAAAAAAAAACTTTCCTCGATATCAATATTCTTCTTTTGGCCACATGGAGGAGTGGGTCCCGCCCTCAAAAGCAGTTTCCATGCATTAATTACATTAAGCAACAAATTGAAAAATACTGTGCTTGTTTCATGCTTTTGACTGTAGGAATGGTTTTCCTTACGGAATGGTTTTCCAGGCTACAACAATGTCATAGATCTAACCAAAGCGAATTAAGTTCAAAGGAGTTTAATCATAATTCTCTTTCAAGTCCAACCGTGGTGCCCACACCTTTTTGGGTGTGTATTGCACCAGAGGATATTGCTCCCTAGGTTTACTGCAATGTTCTGGTTAATCAGGACAAACACGCACGCACGCACGCACGCACGCACAAACACACACAAACACCACATGTATATATTATATATAGTATACAGTTGAAGTCGGAAGTTAACATACACCTTAGTCAAATACATTTAAACTTTTTCACAATTCCTGACATTTAATCCTAATAAAAAGTCCCTGTCTTAGGTCAGTTAGGATCACCACTTGTGAATAATAGTAGAGAGAATTATTTATTTCAGCTTTTATTTCTTTCCTCACATTCCCAGTGGGTCAGAAGTTTACATACACTCAGTTAGTATTTGGTAGCATTGCCTTTAAAATGTTTAACTTAGGTCAAATGCCTTCCAGAAGCTTCCCACAATAAGTTGGGTGAATTTTGGCCCATTCCTCCTGACAGAACTGGTGTAACTGAGTCAGGTTTTTAGGCCTCCTTGCTTGCATACACCTTTTCAGTTCTGCCAACAAAATTGAGGTCAGGGCTTTGTGATGGCCACTCCAATACCTTGACTTTGTTGTGCTTAAGCCATTTTGCCACAACTTTGGAAGTATGCTTGGGGTCATTGTCCATTTGGAAGACCTATTTGCGACCAAGCTTTAACTTCCTGACTGATGTCTTGAGATGTTGCTTCAATATATACACATAATTTTCCTTCCTCATGATGCCATCTATTTTGTGAAGTGCACCAGTTCCTCCTGCAGCAAAACACCCCCACAACATGATGCTGCCACCCCCATGATTCACGGTTGGGATGGTGTTCTTCGGCTTGAAAGCCTCCCCCTTTTTCCTCGAAACATAAGGATGGTCATTATGGCCAAACAGTTCTATTTTTGTTTCATCAGACCAGAGGACATTTCTCCAAAAAGTACTATCTTTGTCCCCATGTGCATTTGCATTTGCACGTAGTCTGGCTTTTTTATGGCGGTTTTTGAGCAGTGGTTTCTTCCTTGGTGAGCAGCATTTCAGGTTATGTTGATATAGGACTTGTTTTACTGTGGATATATCTACTTTTGTACCTGTTTCCTCCAGCATCTTCACAAGGTCCTTTGCTGTTGTTCTGGGATTGATTTGCAAGTTAATCTCTAGGAGACAGAACGTGTCTCCTTCCTGAGCGGTATGACGACTGCATGGTCCCATGATGTTTATACTTGCATACTATTGTTTGTACAGATGAACGTGGTACCTTCAGGCGTTTGGAAATTGCTCCCAAGGATGAACCAGACTTGTGGAGGTCTACAATTTTATTTCTGATTTCTTTTGATTTCCCCATGATGTCGAGCAAAGAGGTACACAGGTACACCTCTAATTGACTCAAATTATGTAAATTAGCCTATCAGAAGCTTCTAAAGCCATGACATAATTTTCTGGAATTTTCCAAGCTGTTTAAAGGCTCAGTCAACATAGTGTATGTAAACTTCTGACCCACTGGAATTGTGATATAATGAATTATAAGTGAAATTATCTGTCTGTAAACAATTGTTCGATGAATTACACAAGTATCATGCACAAAGTAGATGTCCTAACTGACTTGCCAAAACTATAGTTTGTTAACACGAAATCTGTGGAGTGGTTGAAAAATGAGTTTTAGTGACTTCAACCTAAGTGTATGTAAACTTCCGACTTCAACTGTATATAGTATTATGTATGTATGTATGTATGTATGTATGTATGTATGTATGTATGTATGTATGTATGTATGTATGTATGTATGTATGTATGTATGTATGTATGTATGTATGTATGTATGTATGTATGTATGTATGTATGTATGTATGTATGTATAAATGTATGTACGTATGTACGTATGTATGTACGTATGTACGTATGTATGTATGTATGTATGTACACACACACACATACATATTTCCCTTCTTCTGCTTTTTGGACAACCTCCAAAGGCGAAGCCCCAAACCTTCAAAGGCTAATTTCCCTTCATTTAAGGGAACCCTCTTGCTTGTATAAAACTTTCATCAGTATAAAAAAACATTTGCACATTTTTTGCACGCCGGGAATCAGCAAAGAGAATTTTAAGCAATCTTGGGGGAACTCATTATTGAAAGGTTTCTAAATGCAAAAATCGCTGCTCTCTCCTTCGGAACCATTAATCAAATAGGACTAAAGAATTAGTAACCAAACCCCAAAAAAATTCTCAGCACTTCTGAATCTATTTCATGGTGTATCTCTGCACTGTAAGATCTGAACTCCTAATGTGTCAAGATGGTTTATTCACTACCAGGGTCTCACACCTCACCAGCTTCCACCTCACCACAGTGATCCCCTCAACTTGCCCCAAACACACAACCCAAGCTCAGACATGAAGGGCCAAATTCAGCCTGGCTAAGAAAGGATGACTAAGAGTGGCAGAGAAGGGAAGGAAATTTGGAGGAAAAGAAGCACAGTTTTTAATTAAGTAAATTAAGTAAAGAAAAATAAATGTTTTAATTAATGAAAGCTTTTAGCTAGCAGCTGCACCGGGGAACTGTACGATGTTTTTTATGTTGTTGACAAATCGCATGCATGCCGGAATGGTAAATTTGAGTCATTTGTCTGGCAGAGAGTGCTCGTCCCATCAACCTTGTGGGCTGGAGGGGTGAGTGAGAGAACTCCCTCCCTCCATCGCTCTCTTTCTATTCCATGTCCCACGGCACACTGCTGCATGCGTTTGATGGTCGTTAATCTTTCAAATAAGTCTATGAGCCCAGTCCCATGCCCTCATTGTAAAACAAAACATTGAGAAACTATCTCCCCATTATAGGATGGTCTTTTACTGATAGTATTTTCATCTTTGATGTTAGCTGCAAAAGCTAGCTAAAAACAGACATTAACCATTCAACTTCACCCTTTCAAGTTTAGAGTTTGGCTGAAAGTAAGAATGAAACAACTAATTTGGAGATTAATAGTGGCAGGAATAGAATGATTATACTAGCGTAGAAGAGGACTGAATCAAATGAACGTTGTATGAGGTGCGCTTGTGTGACATAACATAAAACAAATCCATTTCACTGAATTCACAATGACCACATGCCAGGGAATTCTGCTGCGCTCCACTAGGTTGTGCCAAACAGCATGACAAAGAGGAAATAAAGCCCACTGACTTGGCTTAGTTCAATGGTCTTTATCTCCGAGTGCTCCTGGAGCGACAGAGTACTGCGGCTGGTGGCCTGTGCTCTGTGTTAGTGTGGCTAGCCAACAACAGGGTGCAGAGGAAAGCGAGAGTGGACTTACCATGGTCCCCACACTGTATGTAGCGGCAGGGCCGATTGTGTGGTGGTAGGGGTCTGCTGTTGCATAGACTCTGCCATAGCTGCAATGGAAAAGGCCAAGAGATTATGGTCATTGACGTAGAGTATATTTTCAATGCTTGTTTGATACTTGGCCCTAAAGTCAACATTTTGAAGTCTCTAAAACAATTATTTCCCTCTCTCTACCCCCTGGTTCAGAAAATGATACAAAGCTGTGTAGAAAAGGAGTTCAAAGGTGGTGGGATCATACTCTGTGAATACACATTGTCCTTTTCATTGTCACCTCGATTAGTTGGTAGGGATGGGTACTGAGGGGTGAGAGAAAGAGAAACAGAGAGAGAGAAAGAAAGAGAAAGCAGAGAACGATAGAGGTGTTGAAGGGCTTGGGCCCAGTCTGTGCACTCTCTCACCCTGCTGTTGTTTACCCAAGCTGAACAGTGGGCTCACACCCCTGTCTTTTCATTGTTACTGGTTTGGAACTAATCCTTCCAATTTCCTTCTGAGACAGGACAAGATGTGCACCTTATTTATTTATTTACTCGACTTCACATATTCCTCTATTGACTTGTTTTTTCTTCAATGCTCGCTTGCAAATGAGGGTCTGTACGGAGCAGATAAGGCACTCCCAGCCAAGGACTGAGGGCACCAAATCAACCAGGAATAAAAACCAAGTGAAGAGAGGGAAAAATGTCATTTTCCTTAAGGAGACAAGACATACAGCCTGCATGGCTTGAGCGGGGCGAGGAGGACATTGAGTTATATAAGATCTAAATATGGTGTGTCCCGTTGGAGTCCAACACCCAAGGTCAGTGAGCAAGACATGGAGGGGTGGTCTCTGTTGTACCCTTATCTACTGTTAGCAACAAACCCCAGAGGCCCACTAAGGCTAATCTCTACAAAATGGACTCTTACCAGAGTGGCATTGCTAACCACCTTGAGGTCAAACGGCCCCTCAGAAAGTATGTCACGCGGCTTCACTACGCTGATTGGCCCCTGGCAGGGCCTCTGTAATACAGAGCAGGCCTGTGGGCACAAGCTTTTTGGAAAATGAATGTTTCATATTTTACAGGGATTTTACAAGCCTCTTATGATCCCTGTGACATCCTTTCCTGATTGGTTGATTGCTCTGCTGATAAGTCTGATAAGGTATTGCTGAGACAAACCCCTATTGATCCAATGGGCATGACCGCTTATTCAAAAAGAAACAAACAGACAAGGGAAGCAAAACAAAACAAAACAAACAACTCGGGGGCGAATTACATTAAATCTCAGGGGGGAAATATAGGCAAGAGAAACAGGAATTAAATCACTCCCAGAGGAAACAGCCGCCGTCCAATTTCTGCTCCCTCTGAGCACGGCTGCTCATAATTCGCAGCGCGGCGAGGCCAGATAAATCTTACATTATCGATATGATCTTCAGGCTCTCAGGCAGGGTGTACGTTATCACAAGTGACATGCTCAATCCCTCCCAGATTAGATTCCCAAACCAGCCCACATCCAGCCTGACAGCGGCTTTGAAGGCCCGAATGAATCAGCCACGCCTCCTCAAACGGAGCACACCTGAACCCGAATGACATCAGTCAGAAGTGATAGAGTCCCTGCCCATCCATCCCTCTCTCCCTCCCTCGCTCCCTCCCTCCCTCCCACAGACCCCAGGCCATTCATAAATACAGTTGATATACCCGCTTGCCCGTCAAAGGCAGAGAGGCATGGGATAGATCTGTTCTTTTTTCATCTTGTCGAACAAGGTTACTTTTTTGTGTGCTTTAGCCTGAGGCCATAGTGGATCTCCTAATGGACAGTTCAATCTAAGGGAGGGTCACAACTCCAGAGAGAGCTTATCTCTACCCTTCTATATGGGAGATACTTTGGAGAGTGGGGAAAGGTTGAAGTCACCTGTCAGACCTTGTCACAACTTCAAATTTAATCCATCACAATATCAATGGTCTTTTCTTTTTTCAAGTAATATTAGTTATTCTATTTGATGTATTATATCAGCTGGTGGAATGCACTCACCTGTCACTGTAGGCAGCAGCGGTGGTGGGCTGGGCATATCTGTATGCTGCGTAGCCCCCCTGTTGGACACTCAGACAGTTAGACAACCACCCACAACAGCCAACCACAACAACCACCCACAACAGCAGTTATATTACAAGTATTCTCAAAAACAGGATAAGAATACTAGCAAGCATTTACTAAAAGTCCAACATTGGGTTTGAAACATTGTCCATTGTTGGGAACATATCAAAACTGCATATTCTATACATTTTTCAAGTATTCATATGAAACCATTCAAAAAGTCAAATTTCTTTAAATTGAAGAGTATGCACAGAGGCAACGCAAGGTGCAAGACCCCTGGAATACAGCCAGAGGGAGCTGTTTATATTTGGTAGCTGAGGCAGAGGAGAATGAATGATCCCCTGTGAGACGGGATGGGAGCCATTTGTGTCCCTCCGGGGCACAGTGCGTGACAGGAGGTGCACAAAACGGTCCATATGAGACAGAACAGAACGATGGTGTGACAACGGTCCCCAAATTCAGCCCACATTCAGAATGGGGAAGCAGCACTGGCCTGCTGCATTATTGAAGAGACCCTTTTCTTTAAACCGTGTTGCACAGGAGCAAACCAAGACAGTGCCTTCAGAAAGTATTCACACCCCTTGACTTTTCCCACATTATGGTGTGTTACAGCCTGCATTTAAAATGGATTGAATTGAGATTTTGTGTCACTGGTCTACACACAATACGCCATAATGTCAAAGTGGAAGTTGAGACATTTTTACAAATTAATTAAAAATGAAAAGCTGAAATGTATTCAACCCCATTGTTATGGCAAGCCTAAATAAGTTCAGGAGTAAAATTATTCTTAACAATTCACATAATACGTTTTTAACATGATTTTTGAATGACTACCTCATCTCTGTACCACACACATATAATCATCTGTAAGGTCCCTCAGTCGAGCAGTGAATTTCAAACACAGATTCAACCACAAATACCAGGGAGGTTTTCCAATGCCTCGCAAAGAAGGGCACCTATTGGTAGATGGTTTAAAAAGCAGACATTGAATAACCCTTTGAGCATGGTGAAGTTATTAATTACATTTTGGATGGTGTATTAATACACCCAGTCACTACAAAGATACAGGCATCATTCCTAGCTCAGTTGCCGGAGAGGAAGGTAACCTCTCAGGGATTTCACCACAAGGCCAATGGTGACTTTGAAACAGCTTGAGTTTAATGGCTGTTATAGGAGAAACCTGAGGATGGATCAACACCATTGTAGTTACTCAACAATGCTAACCTAATTGACAAAGTGAAAAGAATGAATCCTGTACAGAATACAAATATTCCAAAACATGCATCCTGTTTTCAATAAGACACTAAAGTAAAACTTAAAATAAATTCACTTTTGTCCTGAATACAAAGCGTTAAGTTTGGTGCAAATCAACACAATACATCACTGAGTACCACGTGTCATATTTTCAAGCGGCTGCATCATGTTATGGGTATGCTTGTCATCGCTAAGGACTAGGGAGTTTTTTTAGGATAAAAATAAACAGAATAGATCTAAGCACAGGCAAAATCCTTGAGGAAAACCTGGTTCAGTCTGCTTTCCAACAGAAAGGAGACAAATTCACCTTTCAGCAGGACAATAACCTACAAGTTTCTTACCAAGATGGCATTGAATGTTCCTGAGTGTCCCAGTTACAGTTTTGACTTAAATCAGCATGAGAATCTATGGCAAGACCTGAAAATGGCTGTCTTGCAATGGTCAACAACCATCTTGACAGAGCTTGTATCATTAAAAAATTAATTTGGTGCAAATATTGAACAATCTAGGCATGCAAAGCGGTTAGAGAAACACCCAGAAAGACCAAAGGGAATTATACCATGTGTGAATACTTATATTATTATATTTAATTTTCAATAAATTAGCAAACATTTCAAAAAATATATTGAATCCATTTTGAATTCAGGCTGTAACACAACTAAATCTGGAATACGTCAAGGGGTATGAAGGCACTGTAACTGAGGCTTAGTGTTTGGGAAATCAGGATTGTGTATTAATTTTCCAGAGAGGAGGAAGGAATTAAAAACTTAATTGGGGAGAACAGTCATTACTCCAGCTGAAAAATGAAGCTGTTCACCTACTGTTTTTCTATTAGCGCCAATGGAGCATTGGCCCATCTCCATCCTCCATCCTACTGTGGGTATATAGGTGGTAGTGCTGAGGTCGTTACGGTTTCGGTTTGATTATAAAATAATAATCACGGTTTTCGATTACGATTTTTCTTTAAAACATTAAATGCGCTAGACATTATGTCAGTTGAATGCTGTAACAGCAGTAGTAACCGCCCATTACTGCTAATCACTTATTAACATGATTTACTTTAATAATATATATATATATTTTGTTGTGTATATTACATTTGTTTAATTTTATAACTTTATAACTTATTATTTCATTCCAAGTCATCATCTCATCTTTATTGAGCTGCTGCCTATTATGATGTCTGACAAAATCACTATTTTAGTAGTTCTTCAAAGTAAATAAGGCATACTTTTATGACTGCTGAATAGCAACTATCAATCACTTAGATCATGTGTTTTCAGGTAGAGATACCTCCCGAATCAACAGCTCTCTATCCCTCTCATGACACGTTCTTCTGTCTCTTCTCTCCCTCTCAGTGCGCCGCACACAGACCGGACATGTAGGTGGTTAATTACCACGTTTTCTGCGATAAACTATGTAGAATATTGGCCTGTTGGAAACTACAACTCCCTATTACATCAGTTCGATCTGATTTATCTATAGAGAAACTGCGCATTGAGCTCACAGAAAAAAAGAAGACAAAAAATGACCTAAATTTCAGTTAATCACTCAGCACTAATAGGTGGCTGTTAATAATACATGTTTTCACGTAATCCAAGGGTGAGCTACACTACTGTGGAGATGGAACGTCTAACCACTGTCGCCAGGGCTCTTTGGGGAATCAGGTCAGAGGGCAGATGGGCCAGGCGCTGGATTTGAGTCATCCCCTCTGCCCATGGAGGCAGGAAGTCATGGCACAGGCCAGGCAGAGGAGTTCCTGTGGGACGGCCATGCCTTGGGACTGTCCTGCTGATTACAGCAACAGAACCCAACAACACACAGCCACAATAAATCACTTGCACACATTGTCAAATCCTGCACACAACAGCGCAGCACATTTGTTATTGTGTCTCGTCCCAGTGTGTTTGTGTGTGTGCGTGTGCATGTCACGTGTGTGCCTGACTGTGTGTATGAATATGAATACATCCATTCCTAATATACTCCCTGTAATATACTCATTCTGGATGCTCTTTTTAATGGCAAGTGCTTCAAGACTGCTGAAAGGAATGGAATTTGACTAGGTCATGACAGTGACAGACATGGCTACTGTCTTCTGAATGATAGTGGAGTACAGAGAGGCTTGTGGGACTTGCTGTTGTTGTCACAGGAGACCTCCGGGCGCACTTGGGCAGTCTGAAGCCGTTCAGTGTCCGTGCAGTGGCCACTGCCAAAACTAATGGCAGTAAAGCACAGGGGGAAAGGCTGACGGATTGAGCGATGGGGCGAGATACCCTGGGACTGGTCAGAGGGCACTGAGACCCAGGGCTTAGCTGTAGGTGAGGAGAGGAGGGAGGGAGGGAAGGAGGGAAGAAGAGGGGGCAAACGCCCAGGGCCGCTTCTCCTCTACACTGTTCACTCTATGGCCGCTGGTATCGCTAACAGCCACTCACAAACAGTGCTACGACATGGGGCTGTGTTCGAGCCATACATCATTGTGGAGTCCAGCCTTTTGTTCCCAGACACTGGCCCTTTGCTCGTATGCAGACAGGGTGAAAGTATGAGGCAATCAGTAGCACTGTTGTCTGGGCCTGCTGTCATCTCCTTATTTCAGAGGACAGGGAGGGAGAAAAAAAACTACAGATTCAAACGACAAATTACATCCCCCCCAGATGCTTGGACTGCTGTCAAACTGGGGCAGAGTGGTAATTTCAGCATTATCTCCACAGCGTCCCGCTTTTCTCTGTCAAGGGCAGCGTGCGTTGGGGCCGGCCTGACGCTGTGTGTGCTGTGGCCCCTGCCTGCATGGACAGCCCCAGAGGGAAGCTTAATCCCTTTATCTGCCTCCGCTCCTCTTATCTCTCACACCGTGATGGCTGGGAGGCACATAGGCCCACGCTGGCCCCACGCTGGCCCCCTGAGCCAGACAGAGAGAGAGAGGGCTGTCCCCACCCAGACAGACAGAGACAGAGAGACAGACGAGCAGGCATGCATGCTTGCAAACACGCACACACACTCACACAGACAGGCACATATATAGGGCGGAGACAAGGCACCTCCAAAAGCCATTTAAGGGGAGAGACGACTCAACTTGACACGGGACACTGAGCTGGGGTCTGTCTGTTTGACACGGGACACTGAGCTGGGGTCTGTCTGTTTGACACGGGACACTGAGCTGGGGTCTGTCTGTTTGCCAAAGTCTGACATCATAGGAGAGAGAGAGAGAGGAGGGAGGAGCTGAGGGGGTTTTATATTTTGTTGTCGGGTTTCTTGGCACGGCAGACAGAGGCCTAATCGACACGGGCTTGGCAGAGAGGCAGGGAGAACGCTGGGGGCTGCAGAGATCGCGTTTTAGTCTCCAGGGTTGGCTGCTTTTGTCTGCTTTACTTCTGTTTCATCTGAGCACGCAGAGAAAGAGCCAACGGTACTTACATAGATTTCTGCTCCGTAGAAGCCATCCTGGTACACCACTCTGTGAAATGAGAGCGCAATGGAGGAGACGCGTTAGTTCATCTGGGTTATGGGCGGTTTTATATGCAGCCAGATTGGATAGGCACACTAATGTTTAGATCCTAGCCTATTTCCAATGAGAGCAAGTCAAGCGGACATTTGCATGGCGGAAAACAAGAGTGATGGAAGTGGACTCTGCACGTCTACAGGGTCAGCTCTTAGCTGCTGCAGCGCACCACAAATAATGAATTACATATTAAGGGGGGAAATGCAGCCATTTCACAATTGCCATGCAATTTTCTGCTCTGGTAAAATAAATGGTCTTTCCAGTCACTGCAGTGTTGTCAGGAGACTACGGTGGAGGGGAGGAGGTAGAGGTGGAAGAGGAGGAAGAGGAGGTAGAGGAGGAGGTAGAGGAGGAAGAGGAGGAAGAGAAACGGAAGGGAGGATGAAAAGAGGGAGCTCAACAAAGAAGGAGTTCGGTCACGTGATGCTAACATATAAATCACTGGGACGTCAGGAGAGGAGGAGAGGAGAGGAGGAGAGGGGAGGGGTGGGGAGCGGAGAGTAAAGCCCCAGAGTGCGTGGGAGGAGTAGGGGACCCAGAGTCCTAGGACCCGTCCTCATTACTGGAGCCCTCCCCTCTCCTCTCTTCCCCTCTACTCTACACTCATTGCAACAAACAGGCCCTGATCTAATCACAGATAGCCAGGCAGCCAGGCTAGGCCCAGGGTTAGCTAGACCTCTCCTCTCCCTTACACTCCGATTGCCACCCAGACACCCAGGCAGGCAGCCAGGCAAGCGGTGTGCTGATAAGAGAGGAGTGTGAGGCTGAATGCTTCACATCAACCAGGAGATCATCACAGTCCAGTGAGACCTGGCCAGTAATATGCTATCTCTGCTTTCTATAGCTCCCTATGGCCCTGATATTCATCCTTTGCAACACACAAATACATGTAGACAAACACAAACAGATAGACAGGCATACGTATACATGCTGCACTCATGCAGAAATGCACACACATTAAATAACACAATTGTTTGCAAACGCAGCCACCAAACGTTTGAGCGAACTGTTATAATAGCATGGTTATTGTTGTCATTATAGTGTTCTACAAGTCCACAGATACTCACGCTCCATAGGCTGGAATAGGTGGTGGTGGAGGTGCTGTACGGAAGGTGTTGTACACAGCCCGCCCCCGGCCTCGCAAGTGGGCGCCTCTATAGGCCACCGTAGCCCCTGTGGCCGGGTAAGGGAAACCTGTTACTGTGGGAAAAACACATAGGAAGGAGGTCTTCAGAGAGATGGAATGTTGGCATTGCTTACCTTACTGACAGAACACATTATATAGAGACATGTGGCAGTGGTTTCTCCTATGACAGAATACATTAGGGAAAGACAAGGGAACAATAGATGTAATCTTTTCTGGGTGCGCCTCATCGAGCACTCTCCCCTTCCCCAGTCCACTGCTTTGTGCCGTACTCAGCAAGGATCCAAGTTTGCTGTACGCATCCTTCCTAACGCCGCCTGCCACTGCCTCACTCGCAACCCAGGGGTAGCCTTGAAACAAGGCCTGGTAATGGATGCAATCCCACTAGTTTCACACCGTGGCCTTCACCTGGTTTAGGCAACAGTATGCTAGCTGAGGGGGAGGGTTGTTCTAGGTGGTTGTAGGTACTGTAGGTAAGGAGCAGTGTTGTGTGGTGCTAAGGTACAGACAGAGACAGGTGGGAGGTGAAGGTTGCTGTGCAGGCATGCTGGATGTGTGGTGCTGAAGTACAGACAGAGACAGGTGGGAGGTGAAGGTTGTTGTGCAGCCATGCTGGATGTGCAGGCCCTGGGGGAGCATGGAGCAGATGGGCTGGATGACGGGACCACTGAGACCCAAACCTCCGGCTGACCCTATCTGTGACCCCTCTCAGCCTCTCACACTCCCACACCTGTCCTCCAGCAGCGGTTACCAGCCAATGGTGATGGGTGGAGGGTGTTGGGGTCAGCATTATAAGTTCCATGGTTACAGATTAGAGTACAGGAGATCCCCAGATCTCTCCTTAACCTTCAATCAGTCCAGTCACTGGCTGATTATGAACTGCAATGAACAAACACACCTCTCTCTCTCTTCCTCTCTCTCTCTCTCTCCTCTCTTGCCATGATTAACCTGGCCCTGCATTAAAGGCTCCTCCTGCTCTCGCCCCAGTCTCCCCCTCTCCACTCCTCTCCCACCATCATAACACTGCTACCCCATCACTTATATTATTTTTCATCCTGGGCAAAAAGCCCCCTCATCTCCCCTGGACTGATTCATTCATTACCGTGACATGTTTTGGGTGAGTTCATCACAGGCCTCCAGCCTGAATTCATTTTTGCAGTGAGGCTGGAGTGTAATGTGAGTGCGTGTGTGTGTGTGTGGGGGGGGAGGGGTATATAGGGAGGAGCAGGAGATCACACATACAACACATTCATAACACTATCAAATGATCTTCCAATACTAGACACAGTTGATTCACACCTAGTGATTTTACAGTAAGTCTGCAAGGAGTTATATGATACCTCGTATAGAACCACTCCTATAGACTGGTATAGGATTTTGCCTGGGGGACAATGGCCATTACGGCTGGCTGTATGTAGTGTTAACCCTGCAGGTGGATGAGATTGGGAAGAGTCCTAATGAACGGCACACACCAGCAACCCTTCTGACAGGGAGACAGATTAGTGCCGCTTTTAAAAACACAGACAGCCAGGTTTAATGTCTTACGCCATTAACATCTCCCTCAATTAGGGGCTCCACACATATTCAACGCCTGCATCTCATTTAGGTGGGAAACGCCCCTATTTCCTCCTGAGCAGCCAGGGTACTTTGTTTGCTGCCGACCCAGCATCAATAGACTGGTAAGACTCACAAGGTGGCCCTTTCGCTTTGGTGATTTATAATGCTGACCTTGACATTTAAATTAGTCTCTTTTTGGGAGAGTCTGACATATAAGCTCAGTTGCTAAAAGGGCAAAAACAATCCTCTTTGATATTTTCAGGGGCGTTTTTTTCTCTCGCTTGTACAAATCACTATCATTTTTAGGGCTTCAAATCTTCTATTTCCTTCTTATAGGTGGTGGTGGTGGGGTGTATGCAATCTGCGTGCTGTGATATATGTGAATGTAAACTCATAATGAGTTGGCGATAGGCTACACTGCTTCAATAATAACCCATAAATCAAAAGCTGTTGTCACACTTTGGTAAACCCATGAAAAGCAACAACAGCTACAGCGGCGTATGGGAGCACAAACCTGGTCTAGCCACCAAAGTCAAACACCTTTTCTGAGAGATAGGATGGATGGCTGGGGGAAAATCGGAGTAATGTGCTGGAGGGCGGTAGGGTCACACCGCAACTCATATGTCATATGTGTCAAGTTGAGGGGAGCTCAATACCTTTACACCGAAAGCCAGTCGGACCTAACCTCTCCTAATCCTGCTCTGCGCAAATGATGGCGTCAAATCCAGCCTTGTAAAAAAAAATCCAGCCTTTTTCAAAATGTTGATCTCTTTAATGCTTCCTGCTCAAATAAGTCAGTGGAATGATCACTTAATCCAAGCACTGGGGACACAAAACAGCTTAATCTAATCAAGTCACTGGAGCTTAATTATCCCCTCAACAATGAGAGGATCTGTCCAGATATATTAAGATGACAATTAGCCTTTCCATTCTGTCATTTGCTCAGCTGGTGGCTTTCAGACAGTCCACACCAAACTTCACCTTTGGAAGTGAATTCCCTTAGGAATTAGTGGCAGAGAGAATAGAAGTGGTTCTCTGACTCATACAGTGCATGTTTGAAATTGATTCCCTGGTTCAGTTAGTGTCGGCAAGCAGAGCATATTGGTAGCTGTCCATGGTGCTGAAATATACACACCATGCCATAGAAAAGACTAGGAAATACACCATCAAAATACATAATTCATGAGTTGAGGTATTACATAATATTCATATTTTCATAGTAATATTTTCCCTGGAAAACTCTCTACAAAAATACGACAAAATATCCCCGATACTAGACAATGCTATCTGTCTCTGCCCTAATATATCTCACCCCCTACCCCACCGCCCCAGTCCATTTAAATTGGAACCCAATGCGCCTGCTGTTCACAGGACCCCCTCCCTTATAGAGGGCTCCAGGGAAGGTTTGGGTTGCAGGGGGAGAGGAGGCAGGAGAGGACACAGGTCCGGGGGTACAGACCACAGGGCTGGGGCTGGCACCGCCACTATACCAGTCACCGCCACGCAGCCTCCTATCAGTAGGAGGAGCCAGTGTACCCTGCAAGAGGTTAAGAGCGGGGAGCCTGCGTGAAGCTCTCATCCGTCATTATCCTGAATGGGTTTTGAGGACAATAAACCTGTAGCGCCCGGACGAATGGAGACGGAGTGCGCTGTCACCACGCCACAATTTATGGCTCCCAATTTCACTGATCTCCAGCACAGAAATGAGAACTGATAAGCACTGATTAATCACCTTTACATCCATTCTACTCCCAACCAAAGTATATTAAATGTAGCCATGATTATTCAGAATACATCCATGGATGGAACCACTAAAAGGTGTTTCTTCTTTCAGGGTCATAACAAAAACATCAAAAGCAAGGTCAGCTGTTGTTTAAAGGCTGACCTGTTGACTCCTAGTTAGGGCTCTTTGTTTAAAAAAATCTATGTCTTATTTATATTTCCCATCTCCCCAGCTGGCAAGCATATGTTGTCATTTAGGCTCGGCAAACTTCAGAGCCATGTCAAGACGACTTGAAAAATTAGCGGCCAATAAATCACCATCGTCCCCCGCTTCCCCTGCCTGGGATGGAGGACCACACTCCCTCTGATTTATTACATGATGTTGGATAGTGTGTGTGTGTGTGTGTGTGTGTGTGTGTGTGTGTGTGTGTGTGTGTGTGTGTGTGTGTGTGTGTGTATATAGTTGTGTGTGTGTATCCGTGTGTGTTTGTGTGTGTGTTGGTGCATGTGTTGTGTGTGTATGTACGTGCATGTGTTTTGCATAGGTCAGAATATGTCTGTAAAGGAATGTGTGACTATAAATGAAAACATTTGAGTGTTATGAATAAATAAACATATCTTATTCATTTGTATGGGATCTGCATGATGTAATCATTTGTATGGAATCTGCATGATGTATTAATTTGTATGAAATCTGCATGATGTATTAATTTGTATGGAATCTGCATGATGTATTAATGTGTATGGAATCTGCATAATGTATTAATTTGTATGGAATCTGCATGATGTATTAATTTGTATGGAATCTGTTTGATGTATTAATTTGTATGGATCTGTTTGATGTATTCATTTGTATGGGATCTGTATGATGTATTAATGTGTATGGAATCTGCATGATGTATTCATTTGTATGGGATCTGTATGATGTATTAATTTGTATGGAATCTGCTTGATGTATTCATTTGTATGGAATCTGCTTGATGTATTCATTTGTATGGAATCTGCATGATGTATTAATTTGTATGGAATCTGTATGATGTATTAATTTGTATGGGATCTGCATGATTTTGAATGCATCTGAGTATTTCATGAGGAGTGTGTTTGTGTGTGTGTTTTGGGAAAGGGATGGTGTGTGTGTTTGTGTTTGTGTGTTTGGGGGGTGTAATTGTCAAGGGAAGATGCCGTTGGAACCGGGGGAGCGGTGGGGGGAGGTTGAGGGGGTTGGGCAGGAGGGTGAGAGGGTCTGGAGATGAAATAAAAATGATAGATGACTGCTTTCTGTCATGGACAGTTATTTAGAGGTTCGCCGTAAAGCTGTCCAGGGAATGAACAGATTTTAGTCTAATGAGCAGAAAGGGAAGCCGTTAAAGTGGCGCGATGTGCTCAGCACTTCTTCCAAATGAAATAGTACCATTTCCCCCTCATTAAAATGCAAAGGGTTCATATAACATACAGCAATAAAAGTGGCATGTAGAGGGAGAGAGACAGGGAAAACCCCACTGAGCTTGTCTCATTCCTCCATTACCCTGACCATGAGGAATACCAGCCTTCGACAGGGATGGTGCCAACAATATCGCTCACTCAATCTCCCTTATTCGGTTAGCTCTGTAAAAGTCAATCTGGCGCACTTGGCAAATCCATCCACGGCAGCAGCCTCCCCAATCTGATAACAGTTGCTGGGGAGGCTTGGTCTTGAAATCATTTTTTCGGCTTTACAGTGCACACCCCACAAACAATTGCTCAGGCTGCCTCCACTCTCTCTGTGAGGCTTGGATCATCCACATCTTATCTGGCCCATAGTTCTATTCCAGATCCACTTTGATCTACAGAGAGTTTTGTGTTGGAAGCAGGTTGGAATAAAACCAGTGGATAGATGTGGTTGTGTGATAGAAGCACTGCTAGAGTGTAGTAGAGCTAGAATAGAGTGGTGCTAGAATAGAGGAGTGTAGTAGAGCTAGAGTGGTGCTAGAATAGAGGAGTGTAGTAGAGCTAGACTGGTGCAAGACTAGAGTGGTGGTAGACTAGAGTGGTGCTAGACTAGAGTGGTGCTGGGTATATGAGTGTAGTAGAGCTAGAGTGGTGCAAGACTAGAGTGGTGCTAGACTAGAGGAGTGTAGTAGAGCTAGAGTGGTGCTAGACTAGAGGGGTGCAAGACTAGATTGGTGCAAGACTAGAGTGGTGCTGGACTAGAGTGGTGCTAGACTAGAGGAGTGTAGCATGCTAGAGTGGTGCTAGACTAGAGTGGTGCTACACTAGAGTGGTGCTAGGCTAGATTGGTGCAAGACTAGAGTGGTGCTAGACTAGAGTGGTGCTTGACTAGAGTGGTGCTGGACTAGAGTGGTGCTAGACTAGAGGAGTGTAGCATGCTAGAGTGGTGCTAGACTAGAGGAGTGTAGTAGAGAAGGATCTCTTACCGGCATACAGTTCAGGACCATAGACAGCTCCCACCACTGGGTTCAGCTTCCAGCCTATGTGGAGAAAGACAGATAGATAGAGAGATAGAGAGACAGAGAGAGATAGAGAGAGGAGAGAGTGTGTATGGGTTAAGTAGGGTTAAACAAAGTAAGAGAACTCCAAATGATTAAGTATTGTCCTTCATGTACAGTATCTGAACAAAGTTGTAGCTTAGACAAGAGGCAGATCTTACCATTTGTGTACGGGTTGGCCACTTTTTTGTTTGTCATCACTCTTGCTGTTGCATTGTTCACCTGTCCCCAAAAAAAACCAAAATGGTGCCACAGTTATAAAATACCCTTCCAAAAGGCAGGCCAAATAACTGGCAGATAAGGTAGCCTAGTGGTTAGGGTGTTGGCCCAGTAAACGAAGGGTTTCTGGATCGAATCTCTGAGCTGACAGGTTAAATAATCGGTTGTTCTGCCCCTGAACAAGGCAGTTAACCCACTGTTCCCCGGTAGGCTGTCATTGTAACTAAGAATTTGTTCTTAACTGACTTGCCTAGTTAAATAAAGGTTATATTATTATTATTTTTTTTAAATAGTTGAAATTATGCAAATCACCATAGAAGTTCACAGGACTGGATAGGTTCAATTAGCCAGAGGAGACAATGGCCTTGAATCACCTTTACATGAATTTATTCATAATTTACATATTCTTTTGAGATGATTCAATTACTGTAGCAAGTGGGAAAGCATGCACCAATTACCTACGGATATGAAAGAGAAAAAGTCAAAAGCAACACAGGTAATTGGTTGGATAAACAAACGGATTCAAAAGAAAAACAAATAGACAGACCACTTAGATTCCCTCCATGTTGACCTGATGGGAGTGACTGAATAGAGGCCTCCATTTATAGTAAACAAGACCACATGATGTCAACAGGGTGGGTGGGTGGGTGGGTAGGTAGGTAGGTAGGTAGGTAGGTAGGTAGGTAGGTAGGTAGGTAGGTAGGTAGGTAGGTAGGTAGGTAGGTAGGTAGGTAGGTAGGTAGGTAGGTAGGTAGGTAGGTAGGTAGTAGGTAGGTAGTATGTAGGTAGGTAGGTAGGTAGGTAGGTAGGTAGGTAGGTAGGTAGGTAGGTAGGTAGGTAGGTAGGTAGGTAGGTAGGTAGGTAGGTAGGTAGGTAGGAAGGTAGGTAGGTAGGTAGGTAGGTAGGTAGGTAGGTAGGTAGGTAGGTAGGTAGGTAGGTAGGTAGGTAGGTAGGTAGGTAGGTAGGTAGGTAGGTAGGTAGGTAGGTAGGTAGGTAGGAAGGTAGGTAGGTAGGTAGGTAGGTAGGTAGGTAGGTAGGTAGGTAGGTAGGTAGGTAGGTAGGTAGGCTTCTTTATCCAGATGTGACAGTGAGAGCATGCATTCCCTCTCCAGTCATAATGATGGACAACTGGCACGTCCATCTTGACATGTATGGATCCCTGGTTCCACTGAGTGCTTCCAAAACATACCATTATGCATGCATGCACACACACACACACACACACACACACACACACGACACACGCGACACACGCACACACACAGCGGGCACATGCTTATATGCAGGTCTCTTGTGGGACAAAGGTGAGAGCAGGGGCATGGGAGAGGTCAGCAGGGTCATGGGAGAGGTCAGCAGGCAGGAGGTGGAAGAAGAAGAAGAAGAAGAAGAAGAAGAAGAAGAAGAAGAGAGGAAACAGGAAATAAGGAAAAGCACCTCTATTTTGCGTCCCTCTACGATTGTACCGTTTAGTTTCTCCCGTGCACGGTCGGCATCTGTGCTGGTTTCAAAAGTTACAAACCCAAAGCCCTAAGAGGGAGCCACGTGTGTCACCAGGCCAGTAAGACAGACAGGGACAGGAAGGTAGACAGGGTGGGGTAAAAGATCGAGTAGGAGGGGATTAGGGACACACAGAGAGGAAGGAGAGAGGGGGAAGAAGAGAGAGAAGACAGGACTAGGTGAGCAGCAGGAAGTAGAGCTGTATATAAGCAGTATTATTAATTCTGTGGTTGTTAGTGAGACATCAACAGCAGCAAACAGAGAGATCCAAGGACAAGGAGATACAGCCTCACACACAGACACACCAACACTAACACACCTGCCTGTTTTACCCAATCAAACACCACAAACCATCTCTGGAGAATGTCACTGAGCATTGCAGGCATTACACTCTGTTCCGCAACATTATTGTCTAATCATTATTGTGAAGACTTCAACAGTAGCCTTGTGAAAAACAACCCCAACCCCCGTTGGATTGAGATGAAGTTGAGCAAGGAAGGAATATTCATAAAATCTTCAAGCTATTTAGTTTAATTCGATCATCAACCATTTCTAACCCATTACAAAAGCCAAAGTATGCACTGTAGCAATTAAATTAAGCCATATGTTGGCTCTTTTTCTTAGACATATCATTATATTAGCATTCATCATTGTATTAGCTGTGTCTAAAATCTGATGGGGCATTTACCATACTATCAAGGCATTGGTTGGTAATAAAGGTAGCTATACATATCTCCAGCAACATCTGTACATTAATAAATCACATGCTACCTCCTAGGAGGTGGTAGAAAAAAACACTGGCTCTGCAATGGGGATATTTCCTTTAAACTCATACCAAAATACCCTCCTCCCCATCCCCCATCCCCATCTTCCACCCCCACGTGCCCCCTCCCCTGAGGCCTTTGTCACCAGCTTGAGTTATGGGGACTGGGAGACTGGGCGTAAGATCCATCACCAGCCTTAAGATATGCTGGCCCAACAAGTCCCAGTTCTTTGGTTTCTATATATACATATAGAGGGATGGGGGGGGGGGCACGTCCAGGCTGATAATTGCTTGAAGATATACAGTATAATACATGTGAGAGATAGAGAGCATTGTGATCTTGTATGCATACACAGGATCTCCGAGCTCCTATTCCCCAGCATAAATAACAAGGTAGCTGTCCTTGGGGAGAGAGAGAGATAAAGAAATAAATTCAAAAAGGAATTGAGGGCAAAATTAATCCTTTGGACATTTCTCCCGACTATGGTTGGCCCCTCTATCTTTTTTTATCATGCACAAATAATTAGCTTACATGGAGGGAGAGTGGAGCCACCATTTTTCAAAGGAGGCAAACATATTGAATGCAAATTGCCAAAGCTTCATAGAAAATAGATTGTTTATTAATGGCCTGCTAGGTTCATTATATAGCGCGCAGGGTGCGGGAGAGAGGCATCATGGGTAATGGCTTTGTAGGGCACAAACAATAAATGCTTGTTACGGCGGAGGAGGCAGCTTTATCCGGTGCTCAATCTTGTCTGGCTGTGAGGGCTGAGCTGGAGCAGAGCATAGGTTCCTAGATGGGCTGGCTGCATACCTTCCACAGACCCCCAACTACCAGGTAGGAGTGGGAATCGATCCCATTCATGGTTGAACACCCAGCTAGAGGAGGCTGTCTAATTTATGAATGGAATGCTCTGGAGCTTGGCACAGACGATTAAATAAACAGTGGATGACTAGCACTGTGCTGTTTACACCAGAGGATGTTATATAGGACATGGTATAGAGCTACTGTTCATGTATAGACACTGAGCTTGTTTTGCCGGTGATGGTTCTATATTTGCTATAGCACTTGATATTTGATCTGGGTTGACTATTAGACTCTAGTCTCTGAACTAGAGGTCTTTATTCCTGGTGCGGAGACCTACAGTACTGGATTAAGAGCATTTTAAAACAGCTCAATCACAGATTGATTGATTGACAGGGGTAATTATTCCCCAACTGGAGCACAAAGCTAGAGCAATAACCAATGAGGCAGCAGGGAGAGGCCTGAATACCTGAACGCAGGTCTGCAGCTCTCCAGGACCAGGCTTATAGAGCACTAGTCTGAGCCAATGTACACACAACACTAATACCATCATTGCTAAACAGAAGAAGTACATGTTAATGAAGCAGCTCGGGTTCTAGTTCACTTACTTTGGATCCTCGCTCATTAAAGATAATCTCCACATCTAGAATCTTTCCAAATTGCTGTGGTGAGAAAGGAGACAAGAGAGGAGAGATTAAGTTATGAAAAGAGTAAGAAAACAGTTACTGTTGCCATGCCAAAATGTTACAATTGTTATTTAATTAAATCAATGATGTAAAAAACTGTTAAAACAAATACTGTAAACACAGTAGAGTTAGAGTAACAGAAGATATTTCACGCAGAGAAAAGCTACATCCACATTAGGAAGGTGGTTGTTTGTAAAGTTGTGTTGTGATGTGAAGCAGCTCCTGAGGAAAATTCCTTTTCTCAAATCCCCGAACCGATAGATAGAGAGATAACCGGGCTCTGACATGAAGAGAGACAGACCAGAAGGGCGTCTGCCTGCCCAACAAACAGGTGTCTGAGCTCTCTTTCTATCTACACAGGTACCTGCCATTAACTCTGTCTTTCTATCTACACAGGTACCTGCCATTAACTCTGTCTTTCTATCTACACAGGTACCTGCCATTAACTCTGTCTTTCTATCTACACAGGTACCTGCCATTTTCTCACTGTCCTCTCCTTCTCTGTTGGTGAGAATGTGTGTTGTTTTCCCAGTGAACAGGACTCCAGGGATGGTCCCAAGGGGTTAACCTGTTCAAGCCTTTCGATTTAACAGGCTCCACTTCGGATCATTAGAAAACAGAGGAATGAAAGCCAATCGTACGTTCCCCCTAATGAGTGGAGTGAGAGCCACTTTTAATTGCTGTCTACAATGGCCGTATTATTTCATTAAAAGTAATTACCCTGTCAAGCTGTCCGCATCGCCTTCATTTGGGCACAACAGGGAAGAAATAGGCCTTCCATGTGGTCGGCGCTCAATGGGAATGGATGGATAGTTTGACTGAGCCACTAATAGGGGTTAGGTAGAACCGGCTATTATCTCCTGCTTCGGCCATAGTAGAGTGATGACGGGAGTGGGTCTAGTGGATGAGCAGGGTTTATGGGCTGGCAAAACACATATGACATCCTTCATCCCCAAGGGTCAAGTGCTGACCCCCACAATGCCTGAGAAAACGTATGACCTTCCCAACATGCAACGCCAGGGGCAGCTCAGCCAGGGCCACAAATTCAAGTACATCTTGTTCATCTGGGATTGCAATTCTACATAGGCCCCCTCTCCACATCTGCCTCGTATGGCACTCAGCTCCATTGATTCCAATGGTAGCGCGCACCCGGCTCCATCACACACAGAGGCATTTACATCCCAGCGCGGTGCCCCTCTTCGCATGAGATGACAATGCTTCCCCATGCAATGTGCAGATGCTAATTGTTTTAACCAAGAGTAATGGGCTTGTGGCGTCGATTAATTAGTTTCTGGGGAAGTCATCTTAGTGGATTCCCACATGGCACCGGGGATCTCAGCCACTCTGCTCCCACACTCTACTCCCTCCCTACACTCTCCACGCCCCAGCTCAGCCCCAGCCCAGCGCAAACAGCTGCATCAGCACCACCGCCAATAAACAATGGCATCAATCGGGGTCTCAGGAGACAGAGCCAGAGCTGGGGGACTGACGTCACCTCCTTCCTTCCTCACCTCCACATCAGCCGTAGTAAACAATCACCATATCAATAAGGAAATGAGAAGAAGCGCCCGTTGGGGAAAAATCATAGGCGCTAGTTAATATTCGTATCTCGTGAACACTTTTTAATGAGGCCTCGCTCGTTCACTCCACTTCCTATCTGAGATGCAAATGCATTTCTACACTGTGATCAACTGTAATCCAGAGCTACCAACCACGGATAGGGCACCGTATGTATCCCTGCTTCTGATTGGCTGTGAGGAGGCTAGCGGTCATTAGCATACTACAGCATGGCGTAGTAGTGTAGAGTGCTTCTACTGTCTGAGAGTAGCAGAGTAGGGGCTGGTGAGATAGACTGGAGCTCAGTGTGAAAGCATGGGGGCCAGAGGTCTGATTGCCCAGAGATGTTTCTTCACTGAGAGCCCCCGTCAAGCAGCCGAGGAGGAGTACTGTTGAAGAGCCCAGGAGCAGAATGAAGAGGACGCCCACTAGCAGCACAGCATGGTGCGCCGCGCTACCCGAGCTAGCGCTAGCTTTGAGTTTTTTCCTTTCACTCCTCTAAATCGCCCACTCTCTCAAATATCACACTTTTCTAATCACTGATTAAGGTCTGCAGCAGTCGCCTTAATGAGGCTTTCATTCTGCACCTCGTTAGTGACTCAGAGGGTCATCCTCCGCACCATGAACCCCTTATGGAGGGGTAGGGTAACTCTCAGACCCTCCCTCCTTGTTTAGGGGCTAACTAGAGTCTCTGTTAGCAGGGGCTAGCTAGCGTCTGTGTTAGCTCTCTGCTGGTGGCTGATGGAGGGTCCAGGCTAAGTGTGCACGTCACTGGAGAGCTGGAGAGAGGGGCTCTTCACACCGTGTGGGAGCAGATGGAGCTCCTGGGGGCTTGGCAGCAGCGCTGGGTTCAGCTGCGCTGGGTTCCACTGCTCCACCATTGGCACATGCACCATCTCACCACTGCCCTTCCCTTTCACTCTCCTCTGTCTGCCTGTATGTCTGCAGGCTCTGCTCATGTGTAACAGTAACGGTGTATTGAGCCCCTGGCAGCAGGGCAGCTATTAGAGCCAGAGGGATGGGGCAGCAAACCACTGATCACACACATACAGACACAGGGTCATTGTGGAGGCCATGTCCAGGGGTGGAGCCGGATCTGAGTGGGCACGTTCATACAGCATAGACAGGATATCTCCTCTACCAACCAGCAAGCAGCTCTGCCCACAACCATCAATCTCAGGACCCAGCCACCGACTGCCCGGAAAGTTAGGTAGGGGAGGGCTGCTGGGAGGTCCACTGTTAAATTTGCATCACATATCTATAAGCTGCACACACACGTCGGCCGGGCACACAAAGCCTCCGAGCTAATTACTGAGGCAATTTGGATTCCACAGGACCTACTCCAGAGCTGGAAACAATAAACCCAACAATCAGACAGCACAGGAAGGAGAGAGAGAGAGAGAGAGAAAGAGCAGCCATGTTGTCCAGTAATTTATTACGCCGTAGCAGGGCTCTCCTGTAATTAATATCATCAGTTTGACGTTGTCTCCATAACGATGAAAATTAACGCCTGTAGCTTATAATGACCTAAATTAGCTTGCAACATTTAAATTAGATTTTGGCAATGCTCCCGATTCGGATCCATTATAATTATATAATTTTTTGTTGTGTTAATTTTTAGGACTGGTGTGAAATGCGAGGCAGAGGTTACACTCTCAGGGAAAAGAGACTACACCTGTTCAGGGATCAGGATGAATGTGTGTCTGGAATTTCGAGAGAAAGCAATACACACTCCAGGCAGGTACCATGACATGTGTGGGCGGGTAAACAATGGGTTCCCCCAGTGAGTCCAGGGAGAGGGAAGGGATCTCACCCCAAACA